>JAHWFP010031287.1:38817-76133 GCA_023313725.1 Lithobius niger
AGGCGGTTACAATAACACCGACGAATGATCCGACGAACGTGGTGAAGTTGGCCGCAACAACAAACAGTGGAGAGGGACCACGAATGGGAGGCGGTTACAATAACACCGACGAATGATCCGACGAACGTGGTGAAGTTGGCCGCAACAACGAACATTGGAGAGGGACCACAAATAGCAAGCGGCGACCGCAATACCAACGAATGGTCTGACGAACATCTGGCAGAGTCGGCAGCAGCAACGACCCGTTTGGAGAGGTCATGGCGTCTGATCACAGTGGTCAAGACGAAAGGGCAGTCAAGGTCGCATGCAGACCTAGCCTCAAATGCGACGAACACGGAACATCAACTGAAGGTCAGAACGAAATCGAAGGACAGCAGCGACGACCGGCGGTGACAGTAACATCGACGAACGGTCATGCAAACGAGAAGAATCTGCAGTCACAACGACCGCATGACAGGTCATGATGTCCAAGGAGAGTAGGTCAAGACGAAAGGGTAGCAAGGTCGCAAGCAGGCGTAAGCCTCAGATGCAACGAACCCGATGTTGACCAAGGTCCGGCAGAATACACTGGAGAGCTGGGGAGAGCAACCACATAGCATGGATGCCTCGAGAAGAAAGTTGAGACAAGGTCCCGAGTCTTATAAAGAAAAGTACGAGACTACCGAGCTGGCAGGCTAAGCCTACTCTTCTTCTTTAGGGGGGAGATTGCATTACAAGACGTGATCTATATATCTATCTATATATTTCGCTTATAAGCAGACTTAATGATGATGAGGAATCATGATTAAACAAACGAACCTTCAATAATGTTGGCTACTACCCTGGAACAATAGGGCGAGCAGGTTCATTCTTGCCACGGTAGCAAAGAAAAGGGTGAGCGACCGACAATGAGAACGGATATGCGATATGAAGCCCAAACTCCATTTACGCGAGACCAGCCAGCCAGCGAGTATCGCGAGACCAGAGCTGCAAAGCGTGGACTAGTCAGCAAACTCCATATACGCGAGCTACAACGTCTCGCCAAAGCAAGTGAGGCCATCTCGCGCGCTTCTACTCAGCCCAGAATCTTTCAGCTAGCGAGGCCAACTCGCTCATCTCGCTTTGCTGGCAGCCAATCAGGAAGAGGGAGTCGATGACGTTTCAGGCAAAATGACGCCATAAACAAGCCATTGCGTATCCCTGTACTAGATCGGTTCGTCACCCAGTTTAGCTAAATATTTTAATTGTTAGACAAACAAAATGAATCGGCACTTACTTAGATAGGAATGCATTTAATAATCGGGGCTATGAAATGGCAGGCAGACTAGTTTCAAATCGCGCTATTGTTCGTCTCCGATCTAAACAGGCCACAGGCCGCAGGGCTAAATCACCGCTAGAAACGATCGTTCATTTCTCACAAAAGTTGGGCAACTTGCGTTCGTTATGAAAAACTAGAGAATAATCCACTGATTCCGAAAATGCTATTGTATGAACCTGAAAGTCTTGCAGTAATTAGCTATGATCAAAAATATGCATTCATTTTAGAGCAACTATGATCCAATCAGAGTCACGCTAGTTACTGCAGTGCTAGCCAAGTGACTTGAATGCTTGCTTGAATGGAATTTGAGGAGCGAGTAGCGAGAGCTAGGGTCGGCGAGGAAAACGGCAGGCGTAAATGGAATTGGGGCTCAACAAACACTATTGCTTCAATAATGCTGACTATTAGAGCCGTGTTGAATCAGCGGGTATCAGCTAGACCGGGAACACAACTAGTACTATAAATTGCAGGTAATGCACATTTCCGTTCGCATATTGAACCAAATTTTTATGCTGTTGGTTCATCAAGTTCAAACGAATCTTAACGAGAAGCATCTTCGTTTTTCCGTAAAGTCCGACGATAGACGAAGGTGACACCATTTCCCTAACATGAGCATGACTCGATGCAAGCAAACGGCTTGTTCTTCTGTCAAGATTTGTGGTTTGTTTCTCGGTGACCAATCAGTGACAAGTAAATCTTCGATTTGTATAATTACTGAAGCAGAAGGTTCGGGGTGGGGGGAGGGGGCCGTCTTTCCGCATGACATACAAAGAAGCCATAGACCGAAACAGGAACACAAGGCTACCCTGACGCATGAGAGTAAAAACTTCTCTGCTGGAAATAAATTTGCCATGCCATTCGACGTCCAAGTTACACTCGCGGAATACTAAAACTTGAATATAAAAAAAAAAGGAGTCTAACGCAATAATTCCAACAAGAAAACTCGCCATTTTTACAACTTTCACAATTTTATTTCTTATTCTGAAATGCGGCCGACCGGTAAGTAACGTCGTCACCAAACCCACAAAAATTTATGGGTTGTATCTTCCCCTTTATGGCACCTAACCTCAAACGATTTGCTATTAAAATTTCCGTAATGGTATTCACCAAGAACAAACATCGTGCAAGCTTCTCTGCTGCCACACGATAACCCATAACCTTCGGACTGAATGATGCAGTTTTATTTTACAAGCCAACAGAGTGCAATCATAAAATAAATAAATAAAAAAATAAGTATTTTCTCAACAGAAAGCAAACAGTCTATTCCACACGTTTATAAAATGTATTTTGCGAGGTTTCGCTCAATCTATTAAATAACTCCTTAGGTTTAAGTACACCGACGACGACAGCAACTACAATGACGTCACCTGGTTACGAGGCTAAAACATTAGCGTAGTTTTGTCAAGCCAAAGCTAACATTGTTTTGTTTGTTCATTCCCTTACGATGCGAAACGTATATAAAGTTAGGCCGCTAAAAATTAATTAAGTGGTTCTCAGGAGCGCACGCATGAAACGTTTTTTTATCACATTGTCTAAAAAAAAATCCGATCACGCATCAGCACTTTCACCAAACATTTCCTGGAGCCGATGACCACATCAGGTCTTTGCTGCATTCACACGATCGCCTCGAAATGAATCTAAGCGTCGTTCAGAGCCATGTCACAACTAAAAACTTAGATCTAAAGAATGACTTTATCAAATATGGAACTGTTTGCACGCTGGTAATCGGATAAATTGGAAAAGAAAATATTCCACTTGCTGAAAATTGTAGCAGCTGCCAACTAACCAAAAAAATTGTGAACATTTTTTTGGACCAAAAAGTCCGCTTTCACAGCATTGGCATGACAAACTACGTTAATGTTTTAACTTCCACGTGCCCCTTGGAGCTAGCTCAACGACCGGCTCCAGATGCTAGCCTTGGGCCAGTATGGCATGATCGTTGCTGCTCTATTAACCACTAACCATTCCAGAACTTCGTCATCTTCCGCAAACTGATCTAGTTTTAAAATGTGAGGGGTGGATTAATCGTGGTCGATATCTGAACATTCGAACACAATGCTCCCGCCATGTGTTAGGTTAAAATGCCCTCACTCCAAATTGACCCATCTTCTGAGCTAATAATTCTAGCAATGGTTATTCCCCAAGACTATAAAATAGCCATTCTTAATTCCCATGTGTGGCCAAATTCACATAACTGAACAAAAGCGGTTAGAAAAACCATTACAGCTCATATTGCTATGGACCTCATAGCTATGAAGTGGCACAAATAAAAAAAAAACGATTAGAGTTTACTTGAACGAAACGAACTATAATTTGAACTCCAATTCCAGGGAATAATGATTATTTTTATTCTTGGGTAATAAACTGAACGCAATTTGCGCTTGAATTGAACCATGTCTGTGAGTTAGTGTGTTGAATTTATGCATTCGTTTTGTTATTTGGATTTGTTTTATCTGTGTTTGCGGATTTATGTTTTTTAATCCTGTTTCGTGTGTGGGCTGTGTCTATTTTGCATGTACATTTGTAATGTGTGAAACACACAGGTGCTTTCTTGTTAGGGGCGTTTGCTTTGTACTGTTCCTAGGATCACGAACGTTTTTTTTTATTCCTTAGAAATGTCAGAAAGTGAACGCAGTTTGTATTTGAAATGGGGCATGTGTGTGAGTGCGTGTGTGTGAGCATGTTTAATTTGTGCATTATACAGGTATTTTATTATTAGGGTATTTTTGTTGTTTTGTTCCCTTGAATTGGAGTTCAAATCATAGTTCGTTTCGTTCGAGTGAACTCTTAATCAGGGTTTTATTTGTGACTTCATAGCTGTGGGTTCCAAGGGTTACGAGCTCTAATGCTCTTTCTAAAATTGGTGGGTGTTTTTTTCCCATAAACGTCATATTTTCCTGAGGAACTGCTGTTTATGTACGTGATCTAAAAATGTGAACTGAAACAGCAAATATAGGATATGGCAATGAATTGAATTGCATTGAAACATGGCAATGACCTGGCTGGAATTGACTCTGACTGAATTTGAATTGGAATTGATATGGAATAAATTACTTCTCAACGGTATTTACAGAGAAATGGAATCGACTTGTTGTTCACTTGGTGCCTAGGTAATTGGCTCAAACCGTTCAAAAGGAGTTATGTGGGAAGGTATCACGAAATTTGAGTGTTGTTTGAACAGAAAAGAGCCCACTTTAATGAAATAGACAAAATATACGTAAGCTTTTGTGGATTAAAGTAAAACCCAAATTTTGCTTCCACATTGAGGCATCTCCCACCATAAAGTAGCACGAATCTTGGCAGAGGTAAACTAAATTTAATTAACAATACAAAATTTCAGTAATAAGCCAGGTCTTCACCCAAGATCTCAATAACCACAGATGTTGAAAAGACAGCGACGATTTTATTCAAGGCAAGATGATGAATAGGCATGCATCTGCTGTAAAAATTTCACGACGTTCATGGGTGAAAATAAAACTGAAGTCGTTAAGTCAAAAGAGTGTTATTTTAAACAAAAACGAAACGGTTAAGCCAGCAGGGACGAATACGAAATAAATTTATATTACGAAAAGGGAGCGATTATAATTAAATACATAAATTATGAAGTTCGCAGTAAATCTGATACCATTTAAATAACGTACGGCGGTTACGGTTTTAGTAGGGCAGTTTTAAAACGTACCCAAGCTGTAAATAATATCATGATTTACAAGTTAAACTCATGCGCTAACAGCCATTGATGAATAAAGATTTTAAACCGTCAATTGGCGTAAACTCAAAGTATTCGGATATTTCATCCGCGGTTCCTCCCCCCCGAAAACGATGGCGGGCAATCTCTCCCCTTCTCATCGGACATCATCTTTCCAGACACTCCCCCCCCCCCCGGAATTTTTCCCTCATACTTTCTACAATCCAAAAAACCAAAAGTAATTTGTTTATTTATTTACATTAAGCATGCTTACGTTAGAAGTGGTACTGTAACCACTTTACCAGTAATTCACCGGGAAGAGGGGGGGGGGGGGTTGCGTATGGTTGTGGTGGTATTGTTACAGATGGATCAGATTAGGTTAACTTGCCTTGGCTCGTCTATCAACGGGCAGAAACGAGATGCATGCATTTTGGCGAAAAATCTGTTCTTTGATGTTGTTGTAGTTACGCAGACGTGTTTGTCTTGGTAGCGTGCAGCGAACATACTAAGATCGAGCGCACGGACCTGAATGAAGTGCACATCAAGCGCACTTACTGAGTTCCATTTTCCGTATTTCCGGCAGTGAGTTACCGGCAGTTCTCATCTGTGAAGGGCTTTAGGATATTCGTCGTTCCCGCGAGAAGGACGTCCTCCACAGTTCTGATTGCACCCTGCCAGAGGTACATATGTGCTCGATTTACTATTTCTTTTGCCTTTCATCATGCTGTGCGCTCGATTTACGTTTATGCTCACAGCAGGTAATCCACCTGTTAGTCTCTACTATAGTAATCATAAGCCAGCACAAGTATTTGCGTATGAAATTTTTTAAGTCCAACACAATTTGTAAATGAAAATTGAAACTTTTTCAGGGGAGGAAAATGTCTGAGAATCAAATTCAGTAAGGCCTATACTGTTGGTGGAGTAACCAAATGTTTAAGTGGTAGACTTAACATTTTAAAATTTAAAATTAAGTTACGAATTCTTAAGCGAGTATCAGTGAAAATAAATATTTTAGTGCGTTGTAAAATATAAATTGTCATCCCACGCCTTTCTTCCCCAAAAGTCAAGCTACAAATTCCAACAGACAACCCTGAGCAGTGGTCAGTCATGGTACCAATGGTCACTAATTGGTCAGTCGTCATGACAGATTATTCCGTGGATTGGCTTGGACAGATTGGTGCAGCAAGTTTCGTTTGTGCGCAGCTAGCCAAGGCTTTCTCTCGTTTGTAAACCCATGGAATTCGGAGATTTAAGAGTTGTTTTGCGTGCACAGTATTATTGGCACGAATTTCAAACTTGTCTCAATTACTGACCAAGTGGATTTCAAGGACTTTTCAAGTACCAAGCCTCACGAACTGCAAGTATCTTTGGCAGAACCACAAAGCATTACGTATCTTACTATTTACTTCTTCCAGAGAAAAATAAATAAAATGAGTTGAAACAGATTATGACAAGCTTGCCAACCCTAAAGTTTTTTTTCAAATAAAGCAGTCACCATCTTCAATATGTAATACTGACTTCGCATGCTGCCATACAAAGAAAGGAGAAAGCTTAAACGGAGAATGCGTTTTTACAGTTACTGCCTAATCTCTCTCTGCAATACCTACTATTTTTTTTTAATACTTAAATTAATTTCTTTTGAGCCTTAAGTCAGCCGAAGCAATTTAATGCTCGTATGGCTGAACCGGCTCAATTTTGAACATTACCAGACTTTTTTGACGGAAGAAATACCTGGTAAAGGGAGGTGCCAACCCGGGGATTCGATCTGGGAAACCTCCAATCATCGTACGGGCTGAAAGATTGTCCAGAACTAGCCAGAATGGTTCCCATACCTGCTGACGGAGCATGGTAGCCTCTCACGCTACCCTAGCCAACAGTCCTGGTGGGGACTTAGCCAAGGTCCCCTTTCCAGGGGTTTGACCAGATCCGTAAACCTCCAGCAACCAGGCTGAGCTCTCTCACCGTTCAGCCACGATGAGAGAATATGCATACTGGCATACAAACACTATGGCAAGGTAGCCTCACCAAACTTCTTATTAAATAGATGCAATGAAAGTTTGTTGCGTAATACTGACTTTGCACACGGCCACACAATGAATTTTAAGAAAATAAAGTAAATTTGATAAGATTTATCAACGAAACCTACGGACAGTCTTTAGTTAAGTCTTTATTCAAGTAATGGAAATTAAAATAAGGACTTTCAAAGACATGCCAGGATTTCCAAATGTCAATAACTATTTTATTCATTAGGATGACATTTTTTGAAGTCCTCTTCATTAGTACACAGCTATACACCCCAAAGCCACAACTCTGTCCGTGGGATAGACTAAAAACTCCATGAGCGTGTTAAACTCATGTGGAATTTTTGCGTACTACCAGGACTTGAACTTCCTCCACTTAGAACTAAGACAGTATGTAGCCAATAGTTTCCAAACTATTTCCATTGGGGAAATTATCAGGAATAGTGAGTGCCCTTTTCATGCGGTCATTCGTGATCGATGCCGGGGTGGTCATGACGTCTTTCAAGTTTCCGAAAAAAAACATTGTTAGGTATTGTTGAAATAGTACCACTGCTCAGAAAGTGTTAAGATTGTAACTCACTGCTGCGTTCCGACGACTGACGGTAACGGATGGTGAAAAAGGCGGGTAGGCAGAGCGTGGAGTTCCGATCTCACGGACCAATGACAAAGCCAAAGGGCCGTGGTACCGGAAATCCCACCTCCAACATTTATTACCCCCTTCTCGCGAGAGGTTCTCCGTGGACCGTTCATGCACTGGGAAGCACTTATGTGTAAAAGAGGAGAATAAACATGATGATGAATATAGAATAAATTGGTCCAGATATAATTTATTTCGCTCGTTATTGGGGTTTAGGTTTCCGCTCTCTTCTCTCCCAAGGATATCTCACGCTCCGCTCCCTTAGTACTAATACGTACAAAGCCCAGTGAATAAAGGACGTAAAGAATTAAAACGCGTTGACGGACGCTAACATATGTCGCCTCAGGACGAGGGAACACAACATGTTAGGTCTCTTGGAGAAATGGGCGATTTTATGTCCAGGACGTAAATCTTATATGGCTAAACTGCATAAGAGACTAGGCAAAGTGGTAAACGATCACTTACGACTCTGTCCGGTCGGGATTTCATTCGATGAGGAGGCGACTCCAGATGTAGGCTTAGTCGCATGTTCCTAAGGGAAAAAATGGCGGACGACAGCCATTTTTACACAATACATCACAAACTGGGGAGCAGAGAATTCCGTGTGTTGCTATTTCGGTTGTCAGGGGAGAAAAAAAAAAGAGCGAGGGAGAGCAAAAGCGAGAGGGGAGGGCGGAAACAATACATCATGAGAGGGGATTGTTACAGGCAAAGACAAGTTTGTACTAACAAAGTAGGAAATCAGCGACAATGGGAGGCACAAGTACTGTTTACGTCCAGAGTAGGTTCCGGCCAAAGAAGCAAACAATCGGCAACGCACGCACAAGTGGTTGTTGCAGTTAAGCTGCAACTCTTAATTGTGTACATTTAAAAGACATTTAAATGTCCCACATAGGGGAAAAAACAAGTTCCCTACGTAATGCAGAGACGAACAAGCCTCACAAGGGGCAGGGGAGTCAAAATTCCCCTGGCAGATGGCCCAGCGCACATTGCTTCCGTCGCTAATAGTTTCAGTCGGCTCGGCTGAGCTTTTAAATTGATCGCGCCCAAATTGGCAATGCAAATGAAAGACTTGTAGTGACCGTAAATAAGTAATTAAATAGAAACCGGTAGTAAATTAGGTATTACTTCTTTACTTCGTTCGCATCTGTATTTAGTTGAGGAAATGCATCGTGCGCAGGTGCATGACGGACGATAACGGCCGTCGACTGAAGCTTGTAGCACACTACTCCGTTCCATTCCGTTCCGCCACGTCACGTCACGTCGCAGGCCGTCAAATTTCTGTTTGGATTAAAAGCATGTAAACTGGAGGCGCCGCGTATACTGCTCCGTCCAGTTCCGTCGGCTGACAGACGGGTGGTCGAGGCAGAATTTGTTCAGTTAAAAAATGATCGCTGCGGACCCCCACGTGCCTACGGACAACGCCTTTTGCCTACTAAATACAGACGTGAACCTATTTCAGTTGCCTTCTGTAATTAAATGTCATCATGCCCGAGCGTAAAGAATTAATACCTAATTTACTACGACTTTCTATTTAATTTCCTACTTAAGGTTACTACAAGTCCTTCTTTATTTGCAGTGCTAATTTGGACGCAATCAAATTTCAAAGCTCAGCTCATCGGAGCCAACTGAAACGTTTAGCGACGGAAGCAATGTGTGCTGGACCATCCGTTGCCGTCAGTCGTCAGGTTACAAGCTTTACGACAGGTGCGTAGACTTCTCTGATGCTATCAGTTTTCGACGGAAAGAATTCTGCCTCGACAAGGGCATCCGTCAACCAACGGGTTTTCACGGAACGGGACGGAGCAGTATACGCGGCTCCTTTAACTTACAAGCTTTTAATCCAAACAGATATTTGACGGCTTGCAACTTGACGTGACGGAACGGAGCAGTGTGCTACAAGCTTTAAGGTAAGATGTCCAGCAGGTGTGTTTAGCCTGCACAATCATTCTCAGCAAAACACCTAAAAGAAAAGAATTCTGCAAATGCGATGTTATGCCACATCAAAATAACTGTTTCAATGAAAAATTAAAATGACAACGCAAACAAAGCAAAACAATTTTTTCAAAAGCTTATTAAACTCAGATTTAGGTAAAGCATATAAAATCTTTACTGATTTATAAGAACAAGAAGGATAAACACGTATTTACTAGAAGTACACAAAAGCGTCACATGCACGAGAGCAGTGCACCAGCATAGTGCACCAGCATCAATTGTGACGGCATTGAAGGATAGCATTAACATGGATATTGACAAATCAACAATGGAAATGCACTTGGGTCTGTGTTGATTGGGGGCTTGTCACAGTTTCCAGGAATTTACTAGTAAAATTGTGCCACTCCCTGCTAAGATATCCTTAGAGGTAGAAAAAGACATTAATGCTATCATTTACTTTCCTTTTAATCGAATAGTGGTATAGACCATATATATATTATAGACTTACTATTTGACGTATTCAAATTTTACTAGCTTCCTTTTTGATGCCGTCACAAGAACTGGCACGTTGCTTTTGTGCAAACTTTCTTCAGCAAATATTACGTGTACATCCTCCCTGTATTGACAGAAGCTTACACTAAAAATGCTACATCTTTTACCAGCCGTGTGATCATCATGAAACTTGGTGTCAGGGTATAGCCCTCGCCTCACCGATTGTCAATGGATTTTGTTATTAATCATCTGTGGATTCAGTCAATAAATAAATAAATAAATAGAGGGAATCGAGTACGCATGCATCAAGAATACTCCCTTGATCAAAATGGCCACCGGTGCTAAATTTTAACTCGCCAACTAAATGCAAGTCTAACGACCAGCTGGTGTCTGTTGGAAGCCAATTTTCGCCTAAATCGATGAGCAGGGAAGCATTTCCCTAAGAGTTTCCTAATCCCTCCTGTTACTAAACCTTTTTACTAATCCCTCACGTTACTAATGCTTTTTACTAATCCCTTCTGTTATGAATCAGTTTTACTAATCCCTCCTGTATAGATTACTGTTAAATATATAAGGTGTCAGCCAGCATAGTATAGTAAGCTTAGAGCTTTTTGAAGGCCCAAGCAGAAGGAACCACTATCGTGTCAATCGCTTTTTGCTGCACGATGGATGAAACGAGAGTACGCATAGGAAGCGCCCGTGTAAGGGACGGGAAACAACCGGAGAGGAATCTGTACATATCCACTTCCCTTCACCAGGATCGAACCCTGGTCTGTAGAAGCCAGAGATGTGCAGTCGGGACCAAGACGCGCCAGTCACTGCCAGTCGCCGTGCACCCAGTCATTCCATAAAAATCGTGGATGGCTACAGATGACGAGTTTGTCAAAAAACATGGTTACTTCATACGTAATCATCTCTGGTACATTCGCCACTTTCCCATTCTGCACACCTAACACACGCCAAGTTCCATAGAATCATCAGGGGGATTATCACCGCTAGCTTAATGCACGTGTTCACCTTTAAGTCTTTTGTGTAGTTTGAGTCTTCTTTTCCTTTTCTGATACCTACTCGTCTTTTTTTTTTTTCTTTACATGAAACTATTTGCTAGCGTGTGCGCTAACCCAATCTTTGTCATCAAAAGACTCATCTCCTCAGGCTGGCATCCATCATCGGTGCTTTCAAAAATCCCATCTTTGCATCCTTCTATTGAGAACTACACGGGCCCATCCAAAACTAGGAAGATTAACGACGCTCGTGTCAAAAAGCGACCTCAAGAAGAAATGTTCCTTCTTTTCTTATATAAAAGTAACACTAAATGCTTAACAAAACGCTAACCAAAATGAGAACAATAAAGAAGGACTTCCCTTTCTTCATGCGTGCACGTATTGTCGAGTCTGCATACCAGTATAATTTTGGCTAAAACGAAACTTATTTCGCATCATCGTTCTATTGGAGGATTAATTTCTCATTTACGTATATGAGAAATTAACTGATGATTAAACAAACTTCGTTTTTACTGAAATTGTTAGAAAAAGGCGCATCCACCATTCAGAAGAGAGTACACTTACGGTACTTAAATTAGTGTGTGCGCGGTGTATCTTGAGTCCTGCAAGTATTTTGTGAGCGGCTACGTCTTCCTGGATGGGGTGGCTTTAATCGATGGCCGCCATTGTTTTTGTAACCATCTTGGATATCAACAAGGCACTCTGCTACTAAAACGTACAATCGATTATCTGTGTTCGATCTGCGGAGAACTCAAGATAGGCCGCGGACACTATAATTAGAAACGTTTCTGAAGCAGTTTTAAGCCAACATTACACATACAATTTGGAAAACTGGCAGTAATCCTGGATTAATAAAAAAATTGTTGGTGGTCTAAAATACGTCCCTTCCCACGGAAACGCAATGAAATAAAAAGAATGGACGCCATCTTGAATTTCGGGCCAAACCTTGGGTAGCCACAGAGTTTCAGACGTGTCCAAAATAAGAAATTCACTTACAAAAGTTTTTAGTGGAAAAAATGTTAGCTTCTTCTCGGGATCACCTGCCATTTTACCACAGCATTATGGAGATCATACGAATGGGGATTTGTGAAGGGATTGACATTTCGCTTGTTCTGAGCTTGTATTTAAAACAATCACAAAGGATTAACGAGACAACAACATTTACATTTAACACAATTGCAAGCATCTAAACATGAAGACAGCGTAAAATGTGCAAAACGATTATTGTGACAAAACAAACCACTGGACAAAACCTTTCACAGTAATATGTAAACCCATGTTGTGTGGATCTGCATATTAGGCAGTTTTACGTGATGTTTACACCACTGACAGGCTACTACACAAAAAAGCTCCCATGACTGCGTGCCTGCCTAACACTCCCAGGATGCCATGCGAGAGGTGAATCAAGTCGGGGGCGGGGGAAGAGAATCTATACCACACACCATGGCTGTTTGGTGTGACGTGCATATCACGTGACTTGGCTAGTCCAATCGACGGCCAAACAGCCGTTGTTCTCGTTCGTCATTGGGTAACTCATGGTGACGTCACGGCAAACAGCCATTGCGCATGGTTTACGCATGCTTCGTTTGGTGGGGGTTGGGGAGATGACAGAAGGATGGAGATGGATATGTACCTGGGACAAAAGTAGTACATCGTAGCACTTCTCGCATGGCATCCTGGGAGTGTTAGCCAGGCAAGCAGGCACACAGCAAAGGTCTTACTAAAAGACGAAAAGAAAGGTTTGAAAATAGGAAGGGAACCGGTGTTGCTTCACATTTGGGGAACGTATGAGGGAAGCAATGGATGAGAAAAACAGGGATGGAAGGAAGGGAGTTGGGAGAGATGGAGGGAAACGTAATTGAGTAGGAAACGTTGCATTCAAAGGTTTTTATTGAGTTAGTGAAAACCAGAAAACAAAAATAGAGCTAAATAATTTGTTTAATGTTAGTAGAATGTTTGTGAAGTGGGCAAGGAGGGAGTGGAGGAAGAGGCGATAGTAGGTCAAGACCCACAAAAACAAGCCACGTCATAGTAGTGAATGTAGCAAAGCCGTTTCTCGTTTGAGGAAAAATCGGAAAATGAATGAATGCTTTGCAACATTTACATGTGTCTAGAGTAATGTTGCAAAACTGAGCCATACAGGAAAGCCAACCGGGACGAATGTGCCTTTAAAACTGAGGATTTTTTCTTTCCTTCCGCAAAACGAGCACCATGCTCGACTTAGCACTTGCATTCATTTGTTTTATGCCCTTATCAGGGCAATGATGTCAACTTCGGAAATCGTCCGACTTTCACGGAAACACGAAGCTGCTAGCCATCAGGATTCGGAGCTTTACGTTTTGGGGGATTCTCAGAAAATGAAAAGTTTCTTGTCCCAATCGTCTCACCAAAACAATTTCTTATTTTTTGAATAATTTTTGGTCCTCAAATGATGAGCGACACTTATAGAACAAATACGAACGATATTCATAGCTAAAGTAAACTCAGATAAGTTGTCAGTTATGCTTTAATGACGAAAATATCATTACCATCACGCGTCCCATACCTATGAGACTTGACTTGCATACAACATTCGACATGCAAAATTGTCTAAAAAAACTACAAGTCCTTGCATTTCATTTCCAAAAAGTGTTGAATATTTAAAATCTGCTGCTGTAAATCCAATTATACTCCTGAATTTTTGCAATTTGCAATTTTTATCCTGTCCCAAACTTCTACCATCATTACCGTAACGCTCATTGTTAATTGTCCTAGTCGCCACTAGATGTCAGACTTATTACATATGGTATTGCTACAAGCATTATTGGCCATAGAGCTGACGCATCATACAACAATTCGGCAGCACAAACTCACCGTTTTCTGTAGGGAAAGCAACAAATTTAGGCTAGAATCAGGAGGGTATAAATAAGAACATCATTACGATACCCTGTAAGAAATAGTTACGTAAGCTTTGTAAACCCAGAAAATTGCCTTAGGTACTTGTATTCAACATGTACGTAGCGAAAACTAATGTTTAACATCTACTTGGTGATTTAAATAGAAAGTTGCGGAATCTGTCCGATCGTCATTACCATCACGCATCACTACCATCATTTCAGCAACAAAATTCGTTATGGTAATAATTTAACGTGATGGTAATGACGCAGATATTGCGCGGGGAGGGGAGGGAGAGAGGTCACTGAAGAAAGGTTTTTTTTAACTAAAAAACTTTACTGTAAAAAGCTTGTAGGATATTTCCAGTTAGTTACAAACACTTTTATTTTTAAATCGATTTAACTGAAATTTCAGTTAAATGTTATTCCCATAGAGCTAGTCATTACCATCACAGTTAATGTCATTACCATAACAGTGAATGTTTTCATCGCCTTTCAAGTCCTTCACAATCATCACCGGGCGTTACGGCTCAGAAACACTTTCATTATATTAGGGCGAACAATAATAAAATTACTTAATGTCTTCTTGGCATCAGAATAAGTCAATAAAGGAAACTTTTTGATGTAAAATTTGGAAAAATACAGTATTGCAACCAAAAAATAAACTGTTTAACGGTCTTATTCAGTCAATTGAAGTATCTCCTTGATTTTCATTTGCATAGTGGTTGATTACACAAATATATCAAAACGTCAACCCATGCAAGTCAAAGAACTATTAAAAGCAGCCATAAAACAGAGCGTGATGGTAATGACGTTTTTTCACATTCAACACCATTCTAAGGCCCATAACTTTTTATTGGTGAATTTTATTTCCTTGCAAGTCATAAATTCATGCAAAATAGTCATTCTACATACAGAAAAAACAAAATTTAAACAGTTTTGTGATAATAAAAATTTCAGTTTTTCAAAAGTGAAAATTTGACATTATCTGAGAATCACCCTTTTAACTTCGTTTATGAGCAGCATAAACATGAGGTTTAGGACATTAATACAAACGACAATGGGGGGGGGGGCTATACGATGCTACGCCAAATAGTGGAAAACGTCGTAAACATCGTAAAACTAACATAGTAAATCAAAATTTCATCGAAAATCGAAATCGAACAGTAAAAAGCACTTTTTCCGAGAATTGTTTAGAGGAAAGAAAGTAAAAATTCTCAAACCGAATCCCACTTGTGCTTTTATGAAATCTATAATAGTGCGTTTTAGCACTTAACGCTTTTCCAGCAAGTTTCCCGAAACCGAATAAACCTGGAAAAGAGTTTCGTGCTAAAACGCACAATTTATCGATTTCATACAAGTACTCGGGATATTATAACCGATAAAATAAGAAGATACCGATGTCCACATCCACCAAAATATACGATGGTTTTTTTGTGATGTTACTATATATCACAGCTATTTGTTAACATATTTTTTTTAATTATTATTATAGGTCGTACTCTCAGTACATTTTTCTCAGTTTTAATACTTAAATTCACTGAAAAAAACCGGCAATCGATGTGGCAAATAACGTACATATTTAAAGGAGAACTCTCACCACACCACAAAAAGTGAAAAAAATTGTTCACTAGTTTCGGTGAAAATACTGAACAAGTATGTGACGATGTAGGATACATTCAAGTTGCCTTGCGTCCACCACCATCAGAAGAAAAAGTGTAAAAACGATTACACAGCTGGATTTGAATTTCCAATCTGAACCCTCCAGCTATATGTCATCTTTGTACCGTTATTACACTGACTTTTATTCCGATGAAGGTAGACGCAAGCCAACTCGAATGTGTCCTATACATCGTCACAACTTGTTAAGAGTATTTTCACTGAACATTCAAGTGAATAATTCTTCTGTTCTTTGTTTGTGGTGTAGTTTAAGTTCGCCTTTAAACATAAATTCACGGCTATTCTATCCATTTCAATTTTTTCCCCATTTTATAATTACATAGTCCTCCTCTATTCAACCACACATTTACGTGTTTTATGCGATTTGTGCTTTACCCAGTTCACTTTATACCAAGTGTGAATTCGCAACAAGAAAACAGCGAAAAAAAGATTTACATTTAAACTGGCATAACGAACAACGATAATAACAAAAGCACAGAATCCGTTTCGAGTGTCTTTACGGACGGACGCATCGGGAGGAGCATCGGCTTTTCAAAGAGTACAATTTTTTTGGAAGTTGGTGCGACTGAACGAGTCGTAAAGATATTACGGTAAGGGGGGAAACGATCGTCCGATGGTGGAGGGAGGGGGAAGGGAAGGAAGGGGGATTTAATAGAGTCAGCCGCTTCTTCACTTGCGTGAAATTGCATTATCTCAGCACTATCGGAACTCATTTTGATTTTGCGCTATTACTAGCGCCAAGGGAAGGAAAACAAGGTTAGAAGCAAGCACTGCCTCTGCTTTTTATTCTGCATCGACAGATTTAATAAGACTCGAAACAAGGAACGATAACAATAACATGGAGAAACGCCACCCGGATTAAGGACACACACACCAATGCCAATCAAGCTTGCTAAGGACCGCCCGTCTACCCCGTACAGATAATGTCAACGGAGAAAATCTAATTAAAGGATGCAGCACCAAATAAAAATACTCGGTAGGATTTTTTAAGTTTTGCGTGTATATATTACGGCATGGGCATTTGGCATTCAATTAAAAATGGCAGACGGCAGGAATTGCAGCAGGGTACGGTAACACATTCTTGGCCGTTATGCTGAATATTACCAGGTGCTCCAGCTCTTGGGATGCCAGCTCGCGCCCCCCGCCCCCCCCCCCCCGGCAAAACGATTTCGTCGGTGCTGCAATTAACGAGAAGAGACAGGATTTGATTAATCATTGCAGTCACTGTGTCAGTTACGATATTTCCCAGGCTTGGACCGGCCATAGTGTCACTGTGCCAGCAATGGCACAGGCGCCCTTTGGCTACGATACTTTCGGCGCCCCTTTCGTCGTCTATTTATTTCTCCTCCCCACAAAGAAAAATGAATGGTTTTGAATTCCCTAGCCACTGATGACCTTTTTCCTGTCAGGCATTAATTCCCTACTTTCTTCTCCCTTTACTTTTGTTTTTAATGCATTTTAAACCCTCCCCCCCCCACCCACTCCAAAATTTCCAAAAATAGCATGACTTGAAATATAAAATGTTTGTTGAAGAATGTACTCCGAAGCCAGAAATGAAGACAGAATATGAAAACAAGCAAAGCTTCTTGAGCTCCACCCCGGATTTTGCTTCTGCTTGGGGAGCTTAAAGCGCTTTCCAAGACCCCTAGCTGGTTGGAGGCACCATAATTTCATCAGAGTTTCGTGTAAAACGCATGGCGCCCCTCCCCGGTTATTTCGATAAATGGCACAGGCGCCCTTTCCTACCCAGTCCGACTCTGATATTATTTCCCATGTGGCTTTTGTCGTAAAGATTATGTTTGGCCAAGTTACGATTTGGTAGGTTAAAGGTGCATTCCACCCAACGCCATTTGAACATCCACGCGCATATCTCCATTCGCGCATGTTGCGTCGCCCCGTTTCGCGAGACTCTCTCTGCGTAGTTATACAAGCCTACAAGGGCAACTGAGAAAGTAGCTGCGTTCCTCGCAGTGAGGAAGGCAGCTATTATCTCAGTTGGCCATATGGGCCTAGTAGACGAAACAGCACCAACGCAAAACCTGTGTTGTCACAAACTGGAAAGATTTTCATTTTTTAACATCGTACTTTATAATTTGTTAGGCCAGAATCGTCTAATTTTTCTTCGGCGATCTAGCGGCATAAATAATTTTATTTTTACTACATTAGTCTTTTAGATTTTGATCTCATGGTAATTGATTACAAAACAATTAAAAATTAGTACATGCACACAAACACATACACACACACACATAGATAAAACGTCATGGTTATTGCACGGTAAATATTGACAGGATGCCATTAAATTAGTTCCAATATTCAACAGAAAATCTCCTATATATAGACACCACATTTTAAAACGGATTTTTAGCAATGGATTGACTAACTGGAAGTAAATAGACCTTTGGGGGTCGTACTTGATGTGGAGGATCGAGAAAAATGGCGGTGGGAGGAATGTACCTTTAAAGAAAAAGGACGACCAAGACACAGTAAGTGATTTGCTGAAAAACAAATCTGTCCACCCAACCAGCCGTTAGTAAGATTACTTTTTATTTATTAGAATGATTGGCGTGATAGGTAAAGACTTAAAGGTACATTCCTTCCGGTTGGCTTTCCTGTATGACTGAGTTTTGCAACATTACGTGAGACGGGTGGAAATGTTGCAAAGGCATTCATTTTTCTATTTTTCCCGTCTTGAGAAACGGTTTTGCTACATTCACCCTAACTTAAATTGCAAAAGGTGTTTCATGCAGGATGATCGAATATAGTGGGCGGCGTGTATACCCGTTTTGCGGATTCCCGTTTCGCCGAAAATTACGCTTTGTTTAAAAATCGGCGAAAGAGAATGCCCGTTTTGCCGAATCCCGTTTCGCAAACCTAAAAATTGTATATATCTCTTCTGAGCAAACTTAAAAATTGTATATATCTCTTCTGAGCAAACCTAAAAATTGTATACATCTCTTTTGAGCAAACCTACAAATATATCTATATATCTATATTATATATCTCTTCTAATTTAATTTAATTTAAATTTATTTTAATACAACAATATGTTGTCGGTTTCCCCGTAGGGAAGGTGACAAACTTCATTACAAAAAAAAGTGGCTTTTTACAAAGACCCAAAGATAGGGAAAAGCGAACAAAGCAATACCAAAAAAAAAAAAAAAATAGTAATGGTCAGAGGAAGCATCCTTAACAATTAATTATAACTGAAACATGGTGTCGGCAGATACAGGGCGTCCAACCTGTTTTTAAAAACATTAGTCGAAGGTGCATACACAACAACATCAGGCAACGAGTTCCATAAGTTAATCAATCGACAGGCAAAAGAATTGCGGGTAGCATTCAATTTGAAACTGGGAACCTTGAGCTTATACATAGAACCCCTAGTAGCAAGGGTGAACTATACAATTCAAAGAAAGTACTGGGTATTTGAGTCTCAGTTTCTCTGATGGTCTTGTACATTAAAATTAAACCCCCCTCTTTGACGACGCCAAGTCAGCGATGGTAAACATAAAAACTCAAGATGCTGCCTTCTGAGCAAACCTACAAATTGTATCCGAAAATATAGTTACAAATTCTCTCGTATCAAAATATTAGCGCGAAGGAAGCAACATCTTCGCGTCTGCTTGCCAACTCGTCAAGTGATCTTACTGCCCAAGTGTGAATCGATCGTTAGTTGAAGCGCCAGAACGGTGTTGAGAAGGGTGCATCTCGTACCATCTTGAGGCCAACATCGAAACTAAAACCAATAAACTGCCTGGCGGGTTGATGCCAGCCAGCAACTGGCGACATCTACTGTGCCACAATTCAAGTGAACTTGCCGCGGGAAATTTAAACGAAACCCTGTAACACGCTTTATCAGAATTTCCTCTTTTTTTTTTCAAAAAACGAATTTGAGATTTATTATTTTTAAAGTTTCGCGTGTCATAGCGATGGTCGCAAGTCAATTCCCGACTTGTAATTAATCGACACAATTCCACTTTTGATTCAACATTGCGCAATTCTAGGTACGATTTGATGGAATTGATTTTATTAAGGTTGAATTCCGTGAGACTTGATTTGGACTTGACTTAATTTTGGGTACTTGCCAAAATTAGACAATGATTTAATTAGTCGGTAGGAATTAAACTGATGACCATCAATTCAGTTCCGGTTAGGTTGACTTGACTTACCAAGTCGCACATAAAATGCGTTGTTTTGACCTTGTTTTAATTCGGTCTGAATTGTTGGGGCAACCACACCCACTTCAAGTCAATTCCACAAAAATCAAATCGATTATACCCAATTTCAGCCCCCAAATCATCAAAATCGCCTAAATTTGCGACAATATCCCACATTTTGCAAAACTTTACCCAAAATTAGGCTAGAACGGTAAAATTGGGTGGAATTGAATGGAATTGGTTAAATTATTTGTTGAATCAGACGAGAATTGACTGCAACTAAGATTGGAGCAAAAGCAAGTCAATGAATTCGAATTGATTTGTCAGAATGAGGAACAAAAAGTAGTTGATTGGAAGTGCATTGAAACATAGCAATGACTTGGTTGGAATTGAATTAGACCCAGTGACCGACGAATTTTAACTGGAATTCGTCTGGAGTGGAATTTAGGTAGAAATTTTGGACTTGACTTGATTTGCTGTTCACTTGATGTGTATTATTCACTTGATGATTTGCTATTCACTTGATGGTTATTGATTCAATTCCATTGAAGGTCTATTGTCCTAGTCACAAATAAAACTAGCGGGGGCAGTGACTATCTAATCGCAACCGGTCTTCTGTACACTCCCGTCACTTTCGGACACTTATGCTTCATATTAGACTGGTCCAGAGATAAGCTCTGTTCTTGAGCAATTTACTGAAAGCAATGCTGTCAATGATGAAGAACTTCCGCATCACAGGAAGGAGGGCATCTAAAGACCGTTTTCAGCACCACGTAACAGATCTGGTGGATATCATGGTAAGCAGAGGACACCCCTTTGAACAGGATAGTGGAGATCTGGTCGACCTAGAAAACAAAGTGTCCGAAATTCTGCAGCCACTTCTGTCTATTACGTTGAAAGTACTGGAAAAGAGCAATATGAAATGTTTAGAGAGCAAGTTCTTTGCTCGTATGAAGTGCTTCCGATTAATCTGATCAAGGGAACCTCCTTTTTGCTGTTACATAAGCCGGAAACTGCTTGTAAGAGGATGAGCAGCACTTCCAACACCATGTTGGTTGTATGGACAAGTATTTATTAGGATTTAGAGCCAGGGTGGCAATTTAGAGGCATTTTTTCGTCATGAAAAATCATCATCTCGCTAGAAGCTACTGAAACTACAGACCATAATGTGGATGAGGGACCGGTCGCGATGGATGTTTATGTCATCGTTCTCGATGGCGGAGCACTTATCCACGACCCCCTGGTAGTGTGTCAAATGCAAGTAAGTCATTCAATGAATATATCAACAAGGTTTTTTTTTTACCCACGAATTTTGCAGAAATTGAAAATAGCAGTGGCGTGCGGGACTGATGGCTGTATAACTTTAATGTTTAGGAGCAAAGCATTCAGAGATGGAGAATGCTAATATTCCAGGTAATGATATATTCGACGGCATATAAAATTCGATGTATATATTTGGCTTAGAGGGGATAGAGGTCGTTAAAATGATAACCAATCAAAACGCAGTAAATTAATGAAATAGGGCGAACATGTTCATTCTTTTCATGGTAGCAAAGAATAAGAGCGAGCGGCTGGTAGTGTGAAGAGTATTGTCGATGAGCAGGTAACAGTCAGCAACAAACGAAATTTTACAACATGTATTTTTGACGAATATATTGGACCCCAAACAGAAAAAAGCCGAAAAGAGACAACAAACAGGCCAAGTGAAAACATGGCTTTATACTAGACAGCGTGAAGCACCTGGCGGTACGTTGCCTTTTTCTGTAATTTCTTACCTGGGTTATTTAAGTCTCATTGCTATAGAGCCGTGACATTTGCCGCCATACTGGCACCAGTATGGGTTTTGGAGGGCATAACTACAAGGTGCACTACATAAAATGGAGGGAAAAACAACGTAAGAGCAGATTTCTTAGGCTTAAAATAACGTTGTTTTCTCCAACAACAAAAATCTCGCGTTTTAGGCTTAAGAAATCACTCTTCACAGCATCGGCTTCAGTATGACGCCCTTCTGTTTCTCTCTGCAGTACCCCTTGCAGCTAACCCATTAAGGCTCCAGCATAGTTATATACAATAATACTACGTCGTGTCACTGCTCTATAAGCCTAAAACTATAGAAACTTGAAAGTTGTGTTTTTTCACATTTCGCTTGCTTTATTTCTTTGCTACAATGTTTCCCATTTATCATTGCTGCCGTGAAAAGAATGAACACGATCACCCTATCGCATTAATTTATTGATTTGATGTCATTATGACTGCCTATCCCCGTCCAAATCAGAGACAAAACCCACAAGGTGAAAGAACCTGCTTCGCTTCAGCCTATTAAAGAGGAGACTTCAGAATAAAAATGGCTGCCACCAATTTTTCTACACGGTGCACCAAGCCTAATCCAAGCACTGATGAAATGTGTTCCCTCTAGAAAGTAGCGATAATATCCCCGTCAACGGAAAGGGAACCAGGAAATGTAACTGGAAAGGAACCCCTGGAAAAGTCCTTAGAAGAGTAGCAGGGTCGTGTGTGAGACTACCCACTCCTTCATACATGGCATTAATTTCAATGATATGGTTTTTATTGGGGAAATGCATACAAGTAGATTAAAGTAAACGTTTCCACCTATGACAAAGATGTATTAAGATTTGGTTTTTGCAACTGGGCAAAGTAAAATATGCTAAGTTTAAGACGCACTTAAGTTCATATTGTTGTTTTTTTTTTATGAAACAGCCATTCTACTTTAAACAGCTCAAGATTTTTAGTTTAAATAAACACACACCTACCGTAGCATTCAAGAACTGGAGTTATCTTTATTTATAACAAGTTTCTAATACTACACTGTGCTACGGCCGTACTATTTTACGATTCGATGTGTTTAAAAAAAATACAAACACAACTGCATTTGCAGTTTAAAAAAAAAAAAAAATCATTCGAGAGCTGGTATCCCCATTCTCCAAACAGTGGAGGCACACAAATAACAACGGATTAGAGTTTACTCGAACGCAACGAACTATAATTTGAAGTTCAATTCCAGGGATCAACGGCTGTATTTACTCAATGGTTATGTCAGAAAGTGAACGCAGTTTGTATTTGGAGTTTAGTGCGTTGTGCGCGCGTGTGCGTGTGGTTCACAAGAAACTGACGACCCCGAAATTTTCCAAAGTCAATCCGGTGAAAAAAAGTGTAAAATAAGGATCCTGCTTTCTGGATAGAATGTGCGTTTCTGATCGAATGATGTCGTCCGCAAATTAAACTTTTTTCAGCCCCCCCTATTAAAAAAAAATCCCTAGTTGGCACCCCTCAGAACCATGAGAAAACAAACAATTCTAATGAAACGGGAAGAGTATTGAAAGTTGAAAATGACCTCAAAACCTTCACTATGTTCGACTCAGGTAACCATTACGCGGCAGACTTACACGCAGGAACCACTATGCAGGCATCCCCTTCCACCCTCCCTCCCAACTCCAGTCCACATTCCATCTTTTAAAGTGTTTGAAACTTCCATGTTCGACTAAAGAATATCCTTGCAATGTTGTGTTGTGTACAGAATGGTGATCACCAGGAATAGGCTCGCAGTAGCACCCTCCCACCTTCCCCCGCCAAATGCAGTTTAGGTAAGTGAGGGTCTTAATCACACCCTTTCCTACTCCCAGGTTATTTGGCACACATGTTGCAAAATCATCAAATTAACGGTAGTTTTTCATGTCGACTTCACACGTTTACACCTATCCTTTCTTCCGTGGGATAATAGCATGAAATAACTAGTGTAGTAGCTAAAACAGTAGGTAGTACTTAAAACAGGCTTCATCAGATGAACAGTGCAGGGATCGCATCCCTTCCCCAACCAAGTTTGTCCCTAACAAAGCATGATACAGCGTAAGCCTTTGCGACTGTTAACTCTCAGCTACGAGATAACAGGTGTTCAAATTGTTAGCTTTTAATAACTTCACACACTTCTTACAGTGTTCAAGGACTGGAAGCTTCATTTATGATCAGTTTCTTAATACTACACAATGACATGCCCGTAATACTTAATGATTCAATATCTTAGAATTCCAAACATTTCTTGGTGGCCTTTTCAACTACTTTCTCAGGCTGATCCTTTTGGAAACCAAGCAGCTTTTTATAGTTAAGGAGCAAACAGAAATAAAATTGCTCTTTTTGCAGAAAAGCTAAAACTTTGTGGAGGGGTTTCTAGTATCATAAGAATTCCTTCTGGAAGGGTAGCCACAACCGGAATTTGCTACATTAGGGTTTATGACGACATCAACTTCCGGAAAACAGGAATTGTAATAAATCCAAATATATCCGGACCTACCAGACCGATTTTAATGTTCTTTTTTTCCTGTGAAAGACAAAGTGTAGAATATATTATGTCCTATTAGTCATTACGATAACTTGAATGGTTTGGTAGCTACAGGCCCGTAAACGGTGAAATCCAGGAAATATTACTACTTTAATAGCATTCTTTTGCAATTAACGGCAAATCGTTAAATATATTAAAATTAGCATTTTCGTAAATGTTTTAGCTTTAAATTTCTTTTTTCCAACGATCCCTAGTACAACTTAATTGGTGTAATAGTTATCGGAATAATTACATGGAATCAATTTCCTACTTTCTGGAAACATAAATGCTTCATTTGTTCATGGTAGACAGGACCAATTTTCCCAGAAAAGCTCTCTAAAATGAGCTCAATGGCAAATGTTGAGACATTTGGACACCGGTTGTGTTCAACCTAATTTGAGCATGCTGAATCCGAATGTGCCCGCTGTCACGTCGAATTAAGATGGCGTCCAAAAATGGCGACCAAAAAAAAAAAAAAAACAGTTTTTCTTCTAGTGTCTAAACCGTTAATACGAATGAAAATAAACCAGTTACCAATTATGTTTATAATACAATTTCATTCAAAAACGGTTCTATTCATATTTTTCGTAAATTTAACCCTTCTGGCCGAAATTCGTCATTTTACTAGGCCGTTTGTGTACACTATACGTACAACAGTGCATTTATGTATTATAATTCCGGACTTTTAAACAGCTGCAATGTTAGGATTCACTAACATAATTGGATTTAAATGAAAGGTGAAGATGTATGTTTTCCAACAAGGGTAATTAAAATGATATATTTTAGTTAGGTGCTATGCTACAGCAGTAGCGGTAGCGGTAGTAGCGGTTTGATTTTTGGAGCGGTTTGAATGTACGACAAGTTCCATCTTTAAACTGCTGCGTAGCCGTTCTAATTCCAATAAATGGATGTAATTAGGCTCAGATAAAAGATGAAGATGTATATTTTCCAACAAGGGTTGTTAAGATTATTTGTATTAATTAAAGCTACTTTCCACAGTTTTTCTCCATTGTTGCGCTGTGATTTTTGCACCGTTTTACAACAGGTTCCATCTTAAACTGCTGCATTACCCGTTATTTCAGATAAATGGTTGTGATTAGGCCTAGATGAAAGATGAGGATGCATATTTTTCCAAAGCGTAAATTAAAACGATTTATTTTAATTATGAGCTAAGTTACGGTAGTTTATCAACATCGTAGCGTTTTGATTTTTGCATGGTTTAAAGTTCCATCTTTAAAACTGCTGCAGTAGCCACTCTAATCCAGACAAATGATGTGATTAGGCTTAGATGAAAGATGGAGATATGTATTTTTCAACAAGGGCAATTAAAACTACTTATTTTAATTAGGAGCTAAGCTACAGAAGTTTATCCACGTTTAGCACTTTGATTTTTGTGTCGTTTTACGACAAGTTCCATCTTTAAACTGCTGCAGTCGCCGTTCTTATTATGATAAATGGATGTGATTAGACTTAGATAAAAGATGAGGGTACATACTTACCAACAAGGGTAATTAAAACGATTTATATTAATTTAGACGCTAACTTAAGACAGTTTTTCTATATTGTACTGTGCGTTTTGTGTTATTTTACCACAAGTTCTATCATTAACTACAATGCAATGTTGTACAGTGCGTATAGCATACAAAAACGGCCTAGTATAACTTAAATGACGAACTTCGGTCAGAAGGGTTAATTTTACGAAAAATATGAATAGAACCCTTTATGAAGGAAATTTTATTATAAACATAATTGGTAACGGGTTTATTTTCAATCGGATGAAAGGTTTCGACGGTAGGAGTAAAAAAACAGATTTTTAGTCGCCATTTTTTGATGCCATCTTGAATTCTGAGCTCAGGAGTAGAAATTCGACTTGGCACCGGGCAGATTCAGATTCAGCATTCTGAAATTAGGTTAAACCCACCCGGTGTCTAAATGTCTCCACATTTACCGTTAAACTCATGTTAAATAGCCGCCCACTTCGTCCCGTCTACCATGAACTAACGAAGCATTTATGTTTCGAAAAATAAGGGAATTGGTTCCACTTAATTATTGTGGTAACTACTACACCAATTAAGTTGCACTAGGGCTCGTTTGAAAGACGAAATTTAAGCTAAAACATTTTGTAATTTCAAGGGTTCACTGCAGACTTGTTAAATTTAAACTTCTTTACTTTCTCCTTTGACATAACGCAATTTACAAAAATAAACATTTAACAATCCGCACATGAATCGAGAAATTGTCCAACAAGACAGTTCGTGCATAGAGTTCTGTCCTTGTTGCGTTCTTGTTGGGAAAGACCTCTCTTCGCGCCAAACCATCTTCAATATAAGGGCTAGTTCTCGCTACAAAATATGGAAACAGTTTCGACAAGGAACGCACGTGTCTCGCACGTGGAACAATAACCAAAAACCCGGCATTCGAAAGTTGGCCAATGTTTCTTTTCATCGTTCGAGTAGAACACCATAATTAGCTCTAATTATAGTCATTAGGTACTTACGGTCAAGTCAGCAAGCAAGAGATGGCAACTTTACACCTCCAACCCAACGCTGTGATTCGTCCTCAACAAATCACGGTAAGTGCAGGCCACTAGTGATGCATATCACCAGGAACGCTGCACAGAAGGCAAAGAACAATCTCCAACCCTCTGAGCACAAACACATCACCGCACTTTGGCTGCACTGCACAACACACCAACACTGCACAACATATTTTGCACACTGCCACCTCTGCACACTGCTGCACACCGCTACACTCTTCTGCACATTGCTACACACCACCGCACTCCACAACACCACTCCACATCCACAACACGGCAACAGGACCATCACAATACCAAACGGCCCCACTGACACACCAAATACGACACACAAATTTTACACTCTGCAGCACTCAGGAAACTCTCTCTTTAACGAGCAATCCATCCACTTATGCTTACAACACACCACAAGAAAGCCTTCAAAAAAACTTTCTTTTCGCTCCATCACTTCTCTTGCCACCCTAAACACACCATACCACAAAATACCACACACAACAATCCACCTCCTTGGATCCAACTCAAAAGTACTGTTCACCACTGGAGAAAACACATTTTTGCCATGGCAAACCCCCCTACACTCAGCATTAGGGCGTTTGTCCCCCTTTCCCCAGCAGAAAAGTAAACATGCAACACATATCCAAACAATGCTAACAACAACACTGTAAATCTTGCATGTTAACAACAACAAGAAAGCTTTGTCAGACACAGAATTCAAAAACACTTTGGGAGAAGCAAGCACACACTGCAGCTCGTGAAAAGCATTCCCACAGCTACTGCCCCCTCCCACTTTGTCTGGTGCCCCTTTGTTCACACTGACAGCTAAAGGCAATACCAACTTTGCATAGTTGTTGAACATGTGCAAGCCATCACCAGTCAATCCTAACCTCGACCTGACTTTTCTTCGTGTTTATAACCAGTAAAGCAGATTTTGCTTCCACTTTCACCACAACTAGGGACCAACACTTTTGCTTTACCCTTGCAGACAGAGGGCCACTAATAGCTTCCTCGTTTACTTGTCTGCTCATGACATTCCCAGGTTTCCCTCCTGAATCCCACACCTGAGATTGCCTGTACAACTCTTTACCATTCACTCCGTTCTCTCCTTCCACTCCCACGACCTTCAATCCAACCTTATTACTAGTAGTAACCTGTGCAATCTCGTCTTTCCATCTTTCCCTCTTTCCATCTGTGATTTGCCTCTCTAACCTCACCTTACTTCCGTAAACTAACTCCGCAGGAGTGAAGTTTGCCGTCTCACAAGAAGTAGACTTACTCCCAAACTTAGCTGGTGCTAAAACATCATTCCTTTTGCCAGGATACTCCAAATCCAAAGCCCTGCTACAGTCTTCCCTCGTTCTGTGACACCTTTCTACAGCCTGAGACTGCGAATGATAAGGTTTACCATTTACAAGGCTGATTTCACACTCCTTCAAGAAACAAGCTGACCGTTCAGGAACCAACGGTTTCCCAAGATTCAATTGGAGTTCCACAGAGAACCCAATCTTTGAACCAATCGCTAAGCTTTCATTTACGACCGTGTGCGAGTTAGCCTCCCTGACAGCCACTGCTTCAGGATACCTGGTCGCCCCATCTCGAACCTTTAAGACATGCGTATTTCCGTCAGACGTCACTTTGAAAGGCTTTACGAAATCTACTTCCACCTTAATGAAAGGCTCCGCCACAACCGGAACTAAAATCATTTCGTCCTCTCCCTTCCTCACACCTTTTCTATATTTCTTACAGATTTCACACCTCTCTATCCAACTTTTACATTGTACACACATTCTTGGCCCATGCACTACTTCTTGCAACCTGGCAATGTTCGTTTCCGTGGACATGTGCCCAAAATAGGCATTAGCATGTGCCCTCCTTACCAGTTGCTCCGTAAGCCTTTTAGGTACCACTACCTGGTCACCCGTCTTGATTCTATTTGCTGCCGACCATTTCTTACTTAAGTCATCATCCTTCCAAAAAAAAGATGTACCTTCAATGTCAGCTGCTACTCGACATCCCTCCAACCCAGGATCAAGCACCTGCCCTTGCTTTAAAACTTCAGCTTTAACAGCTAACAAGTCTTGAATTCCTGCTGCCAACAAACCTACATTTTCATTCCCTGCAACCTTTTCACTAATTTCCGTACTCCGTACAGAGTCTGCCACAACACTAGCTTGTTTATTGACTAAAACGTGTTGTGACTGGACAACTGTATCATTTCGTGCAAGCCCATTATCTTCGACCTTGACACCAATTTCACCGCTTTCAGCAATTACCATAATTTCACTTGCAACATTTCGAACACTTTCCTCCGTTTCCTCATCTTCAACTTTAAAAAGACCATTCAATACATCACCATCAATAAATTGATCTACAGCCTGCCTTTCGTTACTTTTCTTTCCATTGATACCCCTTTTCGACCTAGCTATCGCATTCCGTGTGTTGTTTACCTTTGTTTCAATTTTCTGTAGCTTTTCGTAAGACATTTGGCTAAGCAGAAAGTCGTACGTTTCGTCCTTGAAAAATGGCGACACGCCGCATTCCAGCATAATGTAGCCATCTTCCGTTGCCAATTTTACTTTTGCCACCGGAAAGTCTGTCACGTTTTGACTTACAACTGACGACAAAACAACTCGTTTCCAAGTGAACGAACTAGGCTCTACTATTTTACTTGTAACCACATCCATAGATGCACCTGTATCTAGCAAATACCTACCAGGTTTTCCATTAATTGTACATTTCTTACATAACTGGCTTTCCACCGACTGTGTACCACTGTTACCTTTAAAAGAGCTAACCTCCTTTCCACTGTGTACCCTAGGCAATTGAGTACATACATTTCCCACTGAGGCTTTGGTACCATTGTTGGGACAATCCCTTTTCAAATGCGAGCTCGAGCTACAAATGTAGCACTTACGTGGCTCGTCCGCCTTTAAAGGCGCTCTCCTACCAGACTGATTATTGTCGTTAGCTTGCGGCCTTGCTTGCGCAATGTAAGCCGAAGCTGTAGTACCATTGCTCGTACCATTATTACCTGAACCATTTCTAGTACTATTGCTATTGTTACCATTACCATTGTTACTGTTCCCATAGTTACTAGTACCATTCCCTTGGTTGCCTCCATTGTTTCTGTTACCTTGACTACCTTGATAACCATTACCATTCCGATACCTGCCATAACCATTACCATTGTTACCTCCTCCACGGTAATTATTTCCGCCCTGTGGTCCGCCTTTTCCATTGTCAGAACCACTCCCCTGTCTTAGAACTGCTTCTTGGCGATTAGCGCAGTAATCGTCTGCAAGCGAAGCTAAGTTCAAAACAGACTCTTGTTTACCCTTATCAATAAGCCATACTCTTATCGGACTTGGTACCTTATTCAAAAAGTCCTCTATTAATACCTGCTGGAACAATTTTTGGAAAGAATCCCCACAATCAAGTTCCTTAACCCATTCAGTACCCAGTGTTGTCAAAGTGTGAGCAAAATCTAAGTACGTTTGTTTATCAGTTTTTTTTGCTGACCTAAACTGGTTATGTAAACACTGCTCTGTAACATTAAATCTTACTTTAAGAGCTTTAACACACAGATCAAACTTTGCAAAGTCATCATCAGAAAGACGCATGAGTGTTTCCCGCGCTTTCCCTGTTAACAAAGATAACAATCTGAAAGGCCACTCTTCTTTGTTAAAGCCCATCCTATCACAAATTCTAGTAAAACCAGACAAGAAAACTAATATGTTGTCTTCCTTCTCCCTGAAAGGTTGGCACAACTTCGACATGTCATAACGTTTTTCTTGTTGTACAGACTCTGTTTTTACCTTTAATTGTTCTTGCTTAAAGGACAACTCTCTTGCCTGCATTTCATCATTATGCTGCCTAGCATTTTCGCTAATACGCAGCTCATGCTCCTGCTTCTCCCTCGTTAATCTATCTTCCCGTTCCCACTTCTCCCGTTCTAGCTCTTCGTGACGATCCAATCTTTCTCTTTCTATAGCTAATTTTTCTCTTTCAATTTCGTCTAGCCTCTCTCTTGAAGCCTCCTCTCTTTTTAATTCTTCTTTTCTTACACTTATCCTTTCCCTCTCTAATTCAGCCTCTAAAATTCGCCTTTCCTTTTCATCTTGCTTTTCCTGCCTTTCCCTTTCTTTTTCTTGTAATCCCCTCTCTTTTTCTTCATTTATTACCCTTTTAGCCTCCTCTACAGTTTTAACTGCTTCTGCTAGATCATCAGCCAACAAAGTTTCTCCCTCCAACCCACCTTTAAACATAGCCAGAATTTCACTTTTTTTTTAGGCGCATGCAACCCTAATTCCTCGCACACAGCTTTCAAATCAACCACAGTTTTATCACTAAGCAACTCCATTGTAAATTACTTAATTACCTAAGCAACCAACAATCAAAAAAAAATAGCACCAACACGCACAACAGTTCCCGCAAGCTTTAAACAACACTTTTTCCCCAAACGCCCTAATACCAAGGTGTAAAAAAAGTTTGCCACAGCTCACCTGTTGCCGCGTTGTGGAGACGCTGCCAAGACGACTTCTACATCCAAACTGACGAACCCAGGCTTGTACTGACGATGACTTCAAACCCTATTTCGCTTCTTCCATTACCGGAATTCGCCAAAATTTTCCTTCTCACACGACGAAGTGCAGCATTACCGCCCACTCTCGCTGATAGGAATGTTCTCCGTCCCTCGTCCAGTCGCAATCTTGTCTGCCAGCTCAGCTTTTCCGTCTCTTGACTCGTCTTTCTTGAACATCAGGAAGCCCCTTTAATCTTCCTCCCACGCTGGTTGCCGCCAAAGTCGAAATTCTGCCATGGAAAGTGAACCCACTGAGTTGGAGAAGCTCACCACTACCATCTAAGTTGACTTGACCGCCGACTTTCGATGCAGCTGTGTCCCTTTAACGTGAAAGTCCGGATGTAACCCAAAACTGCTGGTTTCTTCGACGTGTAAGCCCAGCTTGACCGTTGTCACCAATGTATTTACTTTACACTTGATGCAGACGCAATTTGCTTCACCACTGCCAATGTAGACACAAAGGCAGCACCCTGACCGTTGAAACTCGAACAAATCGACATGAAATCCAGCTGCTTCCTCGACGTGAAAGTACGGCTACACCGCTGCCACCAATGTAATTTCAAGGGTTCACTGCAGACTTGTTAAATTTAAACTTCTTTACTTTCTCCTTTGACATAACGCAATTTACAAAAATAAACATTTAACAATCCGCACATGAATCGAGAAATTGTCCAACAAGACAGTTCGTGCATAGAGTTCTGTCCTTGTTGCGTTCTTGTTGGGAAAGACCTCTCTTCGCGCCAAACCATCTTCAATATAAGGGCTAGTTCTCGCTACAAAATATGGAAACAGTTTCGACAAGGAACGCACGTGTCTCGCACGTGGAACAATAACCAAAAACCCGGCATTCAAAAGTTGGCCAATGTTTCTTTTCATCGTTCGAGTAGAACACCATAATTAGCTCTAATTATAGTCATTAGGTACTTACGGTCAAGTCAGCAAGCAAGAGATGGCAACTTTACAATCTATGTGAATGCTAATTTTAATGTATTTAGCGCGTTCCCGTTAATTGCAGAGGAATGCTATAAAAGTAGTAATATTTCCTGGATATCATTTACGAGTCTGTATAGCTACCATGGCAGCGGTTCTCAAACTTTTTCAAGTGGCGGACCGTAAATGTGTTTTTCGTGGTGCTACATTTTTAGTTTTTTTTTCTTGCATACTGTTCCTAACTTTAACGATTTTTTAAAATTTTATTTTATTAATGTTATCTAAAAAATTTTTAAACTCTTAGCACAATAATAATACACAAAATATGTGTAGAGAGGCAGTTGCATTTCAAGATGGCAGTTTGCAAAGTAGATTTATTTTACTTTTCATTATTGCCCATATTGCAATATGTATAATTATAACATATATAAAAAATAAAATAAACCAACAGCCGCTCCAGTTAAGTGGCAAACTATGTGACGTTCTAATCTTAAAACCACATTCAGTTGAGAAAAACTTTATTCTAAGCACTTAACAACCACAATTCAGATGGTTCAATTTAAAACCTGAACAGTGTTGCCATCTGGTGGGGAAGACACGAACCACAATCTGACAGCGGTCCAAAAAATCGATCGTTTTGTCTGATCCCGGTTCTCACTAGTAAGTGGTGGAGTCTGGAGGCAAAATAACGAATTACTCAAAGCTAACAACGCTCTGTCAGCAAGACAAGGCGCTGTTTACAGCATTTATAAATACGTATTATATTAGCATTTATTAATAACATTTATAGCTGTTAATAAATATATAGCATTTATTCAGTAGCATTTATTAACACGTTTTTATTTATACGTATTATGAAAACTGAACAGCGCTGCCACCTGGTGACAAAACCTGCAAACATTTTTGTTTCGCAGTTGTGTTCGCACACGCTGCTAGAATGTCTTCCTTCGATTCATAAAGGGAAAAAAAAACTAATAATTCCTCACAGAAAGGTAATTATTCGCTTACATCTCGAAATAAATGTAAAGTGCAGTATTTCCGTAGTGTAAAGTACACCACGTTGGCGAACAATGAGGAGCAGTACATCAAATTTGGTCCTTTGCTACCCCAACGTGTATTTATTTAGCAGATACCAGAAGTCCAGTATATCAGATTTATCGAAAGTCGGTATTTGGCATCACTGCTATAGCTATTTCACTGCTTCCAAAATTTTAATGACGTCAATCGAACCGTTTGGCCTGAACATCATGACTATTTCTTGTTGTTCCTGTTTTGTTGTTGGTACTCTTCGCCCTCACCCCGAGATCAAACCTATGAATAGATTTTCAAGTTTTATAGCTTAAAACGCAGATATGAACACGGTCTAGGGCCTTCTGAACGCCATTTTAATGTGACGGGCAATTTTCCTTTTACCTACATATCGAACCAGTGAACAGACTTTCAAGTTTTGTAGCTTAAAACGTAGGTATTAACAAACACCAGGGTATTTGGATTCCTATTGTATTGTGACTTATTTATCTCAAAAAGCGTTCATCTCAATTATCTCATTCCGCGATTATCTTATATCAAAATACTACTTATTTAATTTACCTGAAATATCTCCAAGAAACAAAAATAGCACATATTAGCATTAAAAAATACCTAAGTGTATAAAATATTGAAGTAAGCCTCAAAAAACTTAATGTTCAAAAGGAACAGAAACAAGAAAAAGACATTTAAGCCATCAGCGTCGCACTACCGTAATACATGTAAAATAATCTCTAGCTCTACAAGCCTTAAAAGAAAGAACAGATAAAAGAAAAAGACATGTAAGCCATCAGTGTCGCATTAATACCTGTAAAAGAAAATCCAGCTTGTTGTTTGGGATGATGGAGATTATTTTATACGCATTAGTGCGATACTGATGACTTACATGTCTTTACCGTTTATCTTTTTCTTTAGAGCATCAAGTTTGAGGCTTACATCCGTATTTTACACACTTAAACGTATTTTTAATACAAATAATACGTGTATATGCACATAGTACAGTATGACTCCATTATCGGTAACTTTACCGCCCTTCATCTAACCTGACAACACGAAATCTTGTTTAGGAGTGCGCCATAATAAACAAACTAGGCGGCCGCTCGCAAAATTATGATTCATCAATTTTAAAAAAAGGTCACTTTATCGTACCTTTTAACTTTAAAATGTTGGTTCGTTCTAGCTGCCGAGTAAGGCACCATAATATCTAGCTTATCAATAACAGCGTGATGGACGATCATAAAGTATTCTTAGTTTTGAAGCAGTTTAGCTTTTTATAAGGAAAACAAGAAATCGAATGCTACACGAAGTTAACGAAGTTGCAAATAAGAACAAAAACCAAACTAAAATTCTTAAGAGGGATGGTGCGCAATTCTTGCCTTCCGCACTTTGAATAAAATAGATTATTTCCGGCTACTTTAAACACTGAATATGGGATCCAAACGCAGGGTACGCGCAAGCTCACGTTCAAGCCCTTTACAGGATTATTTCCAAAGCCTATATAATTTTTTGATGACTATTCCGAAACCAATACAATTTTTTAAAGAATCAAGCAACAAACTTGCTGGAATAAAGCTGCTCAGCATCAAATAGGGCCTAGTTTTACTTTCCCTGTAAAACTAGGCCCTATTTGATGCTGATCAGCTTTATTATTAACACTAAAATCTTTTTGTTTTAATAGTGTGCGAGGAAAAAAGCTGCAAGAAAAATGATTGGTTTGAAGTTTTTTCCGTGTTGTTGTTGATATAGTTAGGTCAGTTGCCTTGGCTAGAATTTCACCAGGCAGGGCAAGGAATTTCACCCACAAGAGTTTTCTTTTCAGTTTTTTTTCCACGGGTTTTTTTCCCAATGGCTTTTTTCGCAGCTTTTTCCCCCTAAATTCGTATTAATAGCCCAGTAAAAGACTGATGAAAACGAATTGAACAACAAAATTTGAAGGATAAGCTGAGCAACATTTTACGACAAACATGTAGGTTATTTAAAACAAATTCCAAGTTTGTTGTTATCTTGTTCAATGAAAAGGGCATTGTTTTAAATTACCACAAAAATTAATCAAGGACTTTCAAGGACGTAGTTAACAAATTCAAGGAATTCAAGGCTTTGAAATTTTTATTATTGACAAACTCGAGCACTTTCAAAGACTTCGAGCACCTTGTGCGAACCCTGCTGGGATAAATAAATACGAGCGCAATAAATTCACAGTTAATGCAGAAAATTAAGTGGCTATCGAACGAACGGCTTAACATTTATACCATTCAAAAGTATCCCATGCAACAACCTTTCTGCAAGATGGGATGTTGTTTTAGTGGAGCTGGAGTAATGCTCGCAATGTTCCGTAAACAGTTGAATTGGAAAGGAACAATATATGTCTGTGCAAAAAATATATCCACCTACCATCTTTAATTAGAGTGGTCGCGTGCAGGTGCTAATTTTTCCCTTACCTGTAACAAAGGAAAAAAAAACATCTTAGATGAGGTAGAGTAAATGTATCAAAACTATATACAAGTCACTTTACTCTTTAAACAAAAAAAACTTCTGAAATACATCGAAAATGAAATAATTAGCATAAATGCTAAATTACATATATTTAAATTACTACTGGAATTTATGTATTTTTCTACTGTTCAAAAAAAAATCGGTGTAATTAAGTTGGCACCTGCTATACTACGACTTCACACAGCTTAATTATTGTGGCATTAGAGGCTTTTTGAAAGAAGAATCAAAATTAGTATTACGACGCAATACTACCATCGTTGCTATGCCAACCCTACTTCGCAAACGCCAAGTCCCTAACTTAAATTATTTTGACTTAAATTCAAGTGGCTAAAGAAGTGAAGAAAATGAGATACTGCTTGAACTCATTTTGCTGGTTGTTAGTTCCACGAAAATGTCACATGCGTGTACAGATTTGAACACAATTTGGCAACAACAAATATTCTTTAAACATACGCCGAACAGCGCATGTACTTGGGTTTACATAAGTAAATGAAAATCTAAGATGACAGCCAAAAACTCGTAACTTCTCAACTCGTAACTTCTATATCGTTCATGAGATTGAAAATAAAGCGTCGGAAATAATATCTAAATTACACATATAAAAGTTCACTAAAATCAAAGATGACGTCAGAAAATGGCATTAAAAAACATTGCTTGCTAGCCAAATAATATTCAAAACTATATTTTCAGAACAAATCCAATTAAAGTAGGCCTACTATACTACGAAAATCCAAGGTGACAGAAGAAAATAGCTTCCGGCTAGCTCTTTACAACAAAATTTTATGACAACCGATTAAAAACAGCAACCCAGATTTAAATTTGTAATTTACGCAATAGCTAAGACCGACAACCATTTCGTAAGTGGGAGGAACCGACGTGTACTACGCACAAATACTACTGCCCATAGCTAAAAAATACTAACGTCCTTTACACCATGAGTGTATTGAATGGGGCGAGTTTGGTTTTGTAGAACCCTTCTACATGGACACGGCGGGGGCCAAACATTTAGTTCACACAGGGCGTCACCTGATCTACAGTAGACTTTTGCACCTTCCACGTCTTAAGAGGCTATTGGACGGACATGCCAGAGGCCAAACTTTTAGTTCACATAGGGCGTCACCTGATCTGCAGTAGACTTTTGGACCTTCCACGTCTAAGAGGCAATTGGACGGACACGTTGGAGGTCAAACTTTAGTTAACATAGGGCATCACCTGATCTACAGTATATAGGGTGGTCCACAAAAAACTGACGACCCAACATTTTCTAAGTCCAACGTTTCTAGTTAGCACCCCCTCAGAACCAGGAAAGGACAGAAAAAAATCTAATGAAACGGGAAAATATCAGTCCTCTCCTTCTTCTGAGGGTTGCTAACTAGCAAAGTTGGACTTAGAAAATGTTGGGTCGTCAGTTTTTTGTGGACCACTTGTACTTTTGCACCTTCCACGGCCTAAGAGGCTATCTGAAGGACACGTCGGAGGCCATACTTTTAGTTCACATAGGGCGTCACCTGATCTACAGTATACTTTTGCACCTTCCACGGCTTAAGAGGCTATTGGAAGGACACGTTGGAGGCCAAACGTTTAGTTCACATAGGGCGTCACCTGATCTACAGTAGACTTTTGCATCTTCCATGT
>JAHWFP010031287.1:76143-86182 GCA_023313725.1 Lithobius niger
TACAGTAGACTTTTGCACCTTCCACGTCTTAAGAGGCTATTGGACGGTACACAATGTGACCGTCACACAAGAGGTGCATAAAGGTGGTTTACTGTACTACGTTATTTTTTAGTGTACGATTTCACTGATGGATTTTTCCAATTTACCTTTCGAACAGACACGCCAAAAAAGTGTAACTTTAAGCACACAAAAAAGGGATAGGAACTTTAACGATTTCTTCAATCCGGTCGCTAATTTATAGCTGTCTTTAAGTTGGTCAATGACCGTCATACAAAATCTCGACATTTCGATTCATCCCAAAAATGAAGGAGAGAAGAATACATATTAAAGGTAACTCAAAATACGACTCCGGGTTTTGCCTAACTTTTTTTTAATTACTGGTTTTTTACCGGATAGAGATCAAAGAAATTAAAACAAAACTCCCAATTAGAGCTCAACACATTCGTTCACTAATTAGGAGTGGTTGGCGAGACTTTATTTTTTAATGCACGGTTTTTTAATCGACAAATTATTCACGCAGACGAGACTTACTTATGCAAAATGGAGATTTTCTTAATTAGTGCCAAAATTACAGGAAATAAAAATTGTTGGACACCGCTCATTAACAACCCCTTGCTATTCCCTGAAAAGAAATGACTTTATTGCTTTTCTTTATGGAGGACATAAGGCAATAAAGCTCGCTAGCTTGGTGTCACTTTAGCAATAATGCTAACTTGGGAGGAATAAATTTGGAACAATTATTAGTAAACTGCAGGAATTATTTTTGCAAAATGTATTACCTTATAGAAAGGTGAAGACGCTTTAAATGTTATCACGACTGTTTCATGGGACAGTCACACCTTAGCACGACTGTTTCATGTGCACGACTGTCTCAGTTCCCTGGGACATTTACACCTTAGCACGACTGTTTCATGTGCACGACTGTCTCAGTTCCCTGGGACAGTCACACCTTAGCATGACTGTTTCATGTGCACGACTGTCTCAGTTCCCTGGGACAGTCACACCTTAGCACGACTGTTTCATGTGCACGACTGTCTCAGTTCCCTGGGACAGTCACACTTTAACACGACTGTTTCATGTGCACGACTGTCTCAGTTCCTTGGGACAGTTACACCTTAGCACGACTGTTTCATGTGCACGACTGTCTCAGTTCCCTGGAGTTCAAGACTGACATCAGCCACTCCTGGCATTTTCGGGAAGAGAATGCCCCTGTTATGTCTCGTGCTCATGTAGACTGTGCCATTGCATGGATTGTGGCATGGATCCTACAAAGTTCTGATCGGAATTACCTAGCAAAATTGCTTTTGGCTGGAAACACGTCGAATCTTCAAAGTCATATAGTGCTGGGGTGCTACCTGATCCGACTGTCATCCCGTGCTATCATCAAAAAGAAAATTGCCGAACATCCTGCCAGTCCGCCGTGGAATGTTACAGGGTTTTAATTAACTTCCGCAGAAATCATAACCATGCTACAACTCGTTTAGTGACCAACCATCAAACTAGGGGTGAATCCAACAGACGTTATTCAACAAGTTGCTACAGAAAAACTGCACAAAGGCAGCTACTTCCTTGGCTGCAAGTTGTACAACAACATACCAAACTATACAGGGTGTTCCAGAAATATACTGACAAACGCGGGTGGTAATAGAGGGCATGGAAATAAGCAACCGTTGCTAATAAAACCCATATCCGAAAATGAACCGTTACCGGTTGATATAGCTACAGGTTGTAGAAGTTTGTTGACGAAAACAGTTTTTTCAGTAGTACCATTACGGAAGCATAGTTTTTATTTATTGACAGATATATTGTTTAATCACGAGTTGCATTCCAAAGCTGAAAAAATACCGAGTGCTTGAACGAGGTGTTTTTGTCAGCTTGGAGTGTTAACGAGTGGTTGAGAAATTTATCGATGCTTAAACTATACGCTCAAGGCCTTTGGTTGTATTTGAAACGAGAATTATCCGTTTCCTTTGAAACAAGATTTATCTGTCTCCTTTAAATATCACTTCAACCTCCATAATACGGCAGTGGTTTCTCGCTTGAATTTACAATTTATCTGTGCACGAAATAATGAAAGTGTACAAATTGTTGCCAGATTACGGTCAAAATCTCAAGCAGTACAGTTATTACCCACAAACTAAGTCCTGTGTGAATTGCTGCATCTTGGCTTGGATCAACACTTCAAAGACAAATAGATTACCAATACTAAAATCGATCACTTCGAGCCATGAACACAAGCCAGCCCATCGACTCACTTCCTCTTTTCAAAAGAAAAAAAAAATACAAAAAACAAAGATTTTGGCGATTCAGGATTTCATAAGCTACATAGTGGGCCTTTATTTTAGTCCATCGTCGTGAAGAGAACATGATGCCTCGTATCACAAACTGCAATGTCCACTCATTTCACCAGGCATTCCACCCTTTTGCACTGCAATTTCCTCCGCACCTAACTTGGAAAATCACCCCTTATAGCTGCCACGAACATGGAACGATAGTTCTTTACATATAACAACTTCCCTTATACTAAAAATGGCCTTGTATATTTCCTCGAAAGAGGCTGGGATGGATCTTGGTGTATCGGTTGACGTTAAGTTTATATTCCACTTACAATGTGCTGCTGACTCAAAAAAGGCTCTCACTATGTTTGTAAAGAATTTACCTACCTAAATACCTCTCTTTTGGGTTCCCTTTATAAGATCTTTATTCGTCTTCACCTGGACTACTGCATCCAGACGTAAAGATCGCATTGCAAAAACATCTGTTGGCATTCTCGAGAAAAATCACAAAATGGCACCTTGGACTACAATCCACGTCTCAGCATCTCAATCTTCCAAGTCTATCTGACCATTTCGATAGAGGCGATACTCTTGAAACGTTCAAAAACAGCCACTGTGGCATTCCTTCATACTATTTCTGGTAGACGTGATAGAACCATCGCACTCACGGTCACTACCTTAAAATTTTCCATAACTTCTGCACTGAAGCCAGAAAACACTTTTTCTCCAATATGTCTATTCATGGAATCGTATCCCCGACGACATCGTCTCTTCCACCTCCACCACCCAATTCCGCAATCAGTTACAGCACATGGTTCCTTTGATTCGTTCAAAAGGTCTCTCTACACCCAACTTTCAGATAACACACAAATTTCGTTCCTATGCTTGTTGTCCTTGTTCGTCCTACCGTTTGCTTTTTGTGTTGTCTTTCTTGTTCCGTTTATTCTTGTTTTTGTCCTGTCATTTCAAAGCCGTGCTGCTGGTGACTACACTGGCCTAGTTTTTCAATATTGTTGAGGTGATTTTCGTTTTGCTTAATCAGTAGGTATCATACGACGATTGTTTTCTATTTATTTGCATTCGCGTGCTTTTATCTGATCAATAAAGCTTCAATGTCATAGCTGAATACGTTGACGCCTTGAAAGTCGTTAACACACTGCTAAATTTAAGCGTGCCAAATTGCTTCGCTCCTTGATCCCAGCAACAGGCCAGGGGGTCTCTTCCGAACTTTTTTGCATATTGCTTTTCCATTGGTTGTTGATTTGTCTGCCGCCACTGACGTCACAATGCAGATCAACAGCTAACGCACAAGCCAAACCAGACCGGAGCCAGTGAAGTTACACGAAATATTGGCGGGAAAACGACTTGAGCTGGGGAAAGACCAACCTAACTGTACACTATCGCACCACTCGACCTTGCAACAAGCCATCATTTACAATATTTAATTGATTTATTTGGTAAGTGAAACGTTTCGAGTTTCCCTATACAAGTTCAACAAAAAAAGGAATTTACAACCAACCTTTATATATGTTGCTTGCGCCGAACCATACACGAGGGGCTATTTCGCTTGTGCTGAACCACGGTCAACATTGTCAAGCACAACTAAGCATATGGTGACATCTCCCGTCGACACCAAACAACACCAATGCCAAAACCAAGGCAGGCTACGAGGCAGCTTTAAAGGCGAGTCCTGTTTAAATGTTTAATTACAGGCTGTATTCCTACTTATTTGACTAATAGCAAATTTGTTTTCTATTCAGCATCGAAGCCTTCACGCATCGTGTGTTGCATGCCTGGCTGGGGCGACATCTACAGTGGACTCCCAACATCAAGCACACCAATGCAAGGTCAGCAGAGATAAAGATGCTGTGCATCCCCGTGAATTGCGACAGTACAATAACACACGGGACAGTGAAAACAAGGTTTCCTACTAGACCGGCGTATGTTGCACCAGGAACAGCTAATTAAATTGAATTATAATTTGTGTATATATATTTTGTGTGTGTATGTATACACGCAATTGTTATTTGTTAAGATGACGTTTACCATAATAATTAAGCCAACGAAACTGGGGCCATCGACGCATACACACAAACCTATTTGCGCTTCAGCCCCCTCCAGACAAGAAAATTTCGTGCGAAGCGATGTGTTACTACGTGCGTACAAGGTCAAAATTGCAGTAATAGTATGGTTGGTGTTACGTTTAAAGACTAATATTGAGGTCTTTGATACACCACTTGGCGTGTAGCTGTGCAGTCGCGAGCTGCCAGTCTGGTTAAGGCTTTAGAGGCAAAAGGCAAGCTGAGTGTTTCTAACTAAAAACAAAAAAGACCTCGTTTAACTTTTAAGATAAGGTTTAAATGAACCAAGGTCAAAACAAAAAGGAGGTGTTAGTTGCCATAACGTTGCTATAATCGTCAGAAGTGCTACCTCATCTATATAGTTTTAAAGGAAACATTGCACACGGAGTTTTAGGCATGTCAAAGATAGCAAAAAATAATTTGGATAAACACTGATCCTCCATTTCTCCAACTATACTACTCGGTACAGGGTAAACACTTACATGTACAGGGTTAAACAGTTTCATGAACATTTTCGTCATTCTTGTTGCACGTGTTAGGTTTCCTGCTATGCCTGGCAAATCAAACTTTCGTCAAAATTGATTATTGTTGATCGGAAAGTGAAAGAACTCGTGTTTCAGCTAATTCCGTATAGTTTTAAACCAAATTAAACTAAGTTATTAATTTCGATACATTGAAATGGGCAGCCTGAAACGATTGAAGGGCGCATTTATTTCGTAGATGTGGCTTTCAAATCTGAGACGAATTGTTTCGAAGTAGGGCAGCAATAAATGGGTAAAAAATGTAAATGGAGAACAATAAAATACTTGCAATGGTTTTCCGGTGCATGCCGTGAAACGAGGTATCATCGGTGGGCTAAAAGTTTGGCTTTTGCTGCACAAAGACGTATTTATCTGGTGCATGGAAAAAAATGAAAATCGGTATTTGTTAGCCAGTATGGGCAAAAGTGCACTGACATAAACTTATACCCGCGAGGAAATCATCAAGCAAAAGGTTTTTAAAGAAAATTAAGTTGACGACCATGGATATACAAATAATGGACCTGACCGCACAATTTTTCAAATGATGCATCCAAAACTGGTTCCCTTGCCTTTCTTCGGCGCATCCAACACAATGCAACCCACGGCTTCAGCTAGTAAAGAATTAAACTTTCTGCTAACCGTCATATTTATTAGACAGACCACCTTTAAATGTTTTGATTTTAATTAACTCAGCATTTGCGGGAGGAACGTGCTGATGGCTTTTGTCCGTTAATAATTACTGGGCCAACACCCTCCCCCTATTCCAGTGTTAACTGGACATTTCCAAGGGTTGACGTAGTCAGCTGGCACAACAAGGACCTAGAGACAACACCACCCTGGTATTTTGTCCGTTAATTAGAAGTCTGTCTTAAGGTCACTAGAAATTTAATATGGTAATTAACTTCCAGCCCACAGGAGCCATTTAGCACACTCATTGCCAATTCGGTCCATTGATCAACTCAGCCATGACGCAACTTGGCATGATAGCGTGACAAATTCACCATTTTTAAACCACATTGATTTACTGTCAATGGTTTTTTTTTTCGTTTTTGTGAACTAATTTTTGAACGTTTCTAATTGGTGCCAATTGTTGGTGCCAAGTAAGCCACTTCGAAATAACCAAGCACTCCAACTCTGGTAAACTATGCAATACGTTTAGCCTACACCACATGTTGGAATTTTTCATTCTATGGGTGTTGCTTGCAGGGTTGCCACATATTTTGGAAAAAACGCAAGCAACCATAGAAAAGAAAACGTTTGGGACAGAGGATCTGGAGATTCCTCATCAAACTCATTTTGTAAAAGGTTTTTCTGAAGAGGTTTCCAACAAATAATTTGTTGTCAATTTCCTTCTAGTCGGGGGGTCTAGGGAAGCGCTGTGAACTCCCCTAGAAGGCCCAGTAGCTAATGAATTTTAGTCTACTTTGGGACCATTTCTAGTGTGTATTCCTGTACTTGACCATTCCAATAAACAAATATAAACAAGCGGCTAGAGCGACTACCTATAGTCGCATCCGTCTTCTGTACAGTTCTGCCACTACCAATGGTGAGGCACACACCTCTTATTACGCATCGCAACAGCTATCTCTATTATATAATCTAAAAGCAGTAACCATCAGAACTGCCGGTTAAAAATTTGTTACCTTTAAGCTCATTTTAGATTTTAGACGTATTTGTCAACTTTTAGACCTAATTCTTACCTGGAGCTTCAATTTTGTAAGTAGCAGCTAACGGAAATTTGATTTGTATAGTACGCCTATTCATTTTTACAACACGGTGCGCCTTCGGGCACACAGTCACAGCGATAAACGTAACGCGCAACGTAGCCTATATAGATCAGTGGTAGTAGGGAAGTGACGAGAGAGACGCTGTTGATGAAGCCAGGAGCTACTCGTAGTAATTTGACGTTAGCGTGGTAACGTGGATTTAAGCCTAATTTTCATATTTTAGGCCTAATTAGTTAACTGTAGTTTTAACTTCGTAGTAGCAGATATAGGCCTGATGGAGAATCTGGTTCGATGGTAAGCCTATTCATTCATGCAACAATGCGAGGAGATTATTTTAAACGAAGCTAAAATGTTTTTTTTTTTTTACGGCTGCAGTGTTATCCTAAGGATATCAATTCGACGATCAAATGTTATTATTTAATTTAATTACGTCGAAGAAGTCTAATAGCTAAAAGGAAGTAACCATGTTTTAATTTGCCATGTTATTTCACTAACCTTTGACACTGAATCTAACGTTGTAAACAGTGGTCTTCCAAATCTGGTACAGTTGCGAAGTTGAAAAAGGCGACGGACGACGGACGGACAAAGTCGTTGCAATAGCCTTCTCCGCCGGTACGGCTGTATAGAAGACTAAAATGCACCTCCTCAAAAAACCTGAAGGGGTTTTCCCTGCAACTCGGATCCCCCCCCCCCCCCCGATGCGCCACACCAGCATATGTTGCGCCAGGAGCAGCTATAGTTAATAAATAAAGAACTGCAAAGTTCTTTCAATTAGAGCCCCATTCTTCCTCTAAAATACTGTCATTTGCAAGAAAAATTTATTTATATTGCAATTTGCAGTCCGACCCTTGATAAATTGTAAAACTTATGTTTTCAGTTCGGTTTCAGTCACGTTTTCAGCTCGAAATCAGTTATTGAAAATTTCCATTAAAAATGAGCCTAGTTTTGTTAGTGCGTCTTGAAAAAAAAATAGACGCCTCAAGTCGTCTTGAAGCAGTTTTCCACGCCTGAAGTGTTCATTTTCTATCACTCCAAGTTTTCAAGGATTTGTACAAACTATGTAAAAATTTCGTAAAAATTATGCCATTCTTCCAATGTCTTCTTGGTTTTGCCAAAATACTTCTGGCCTAACCAACTATGGCACCAGCTCAGCAATTTGAAGATGCAGCAAGCTACTAACAGAGTGGGCGCAAATTAAAATTGGTGCAAAGACTGAATTGAAAAGAAAGCTGCCGTCAAAAAACTTCCAATATTTCCCACGCTTTCTTAATTCTTAGCCTCCTTCCATTGGCGCGACGTGCGAAGTTGAATAGCAACGAAGAAAAGGGAAAAGATTAGTTGGCTGTGATTGGAAAAAGGAAAAAAATAGGAGGTAAGAAAGCCAGATGGAAGAGGATTGGCTGGAATTAAGCTGTCGACGAACCTGCTCGCCTTTCAACTTTACCATTACTAACTACAAAGCCTCATTCTGAAAAGGGGAAGGGGGGGGGGGAGGAGAGACTAGGGAAGGCACGATCGACCCGGACCATCATCATGTCGACGAATACAGCAGAGGGAAAGGCAAAAAGCCAAAAAAAAAAAAAAAGGATAGCCACAATCCCAAAGGAATGAGTTTCAGAAAAAAAAATACATAATGTAATACACCACTCCTCAACACGAAAATAAAATACTTGTGTCACAGAAAATAAAAGATAGCCTTCATAAAATTACAAGCCGATATGGGATGAGTCATGGCCTCTCGTAATTTGCACTTCTCGTTACGGACCAGATCAGTAGCGTATTTAAATCCTACCGCCATGTTTGTATGCAACATACTGGAGCCGATACGCAAATGACGTCAAGCACAGTAATGGTGTAATGGCATGATCGGATCGAGAGGTGGCGACTGCCGGAAAGATGATCCTGTACACCACGAGGTCCCTTTCAGCCGAATGAAGGAAGCCGGCGAAGTAGCTGACAAAGCCTTCGTGTGTGGCAGAAGCTAGGCGGTCCCCAACTCGTTTGCGGGCCTTACGAGCTGAACGGATTCTGGGTCGCTCTTGATAGACTTCAATCAAGGCCCAGTATCCTCTTGTTGCGTCTTGCAAACAGTGCATGGATGTGTGTAGTAATCGAAGGATCTGTGCCTTTGACAAAACAAGTGAGGGACGACGCGGGACCGAGAAGATATGGGACCGAGACGAGCTGCGAACAGAATCTTGTTGTGTCCTTATGATGGTGAAAAAGAGGACGCCAGTAGTTCTAGCAGGGCGACCACAAGGTAAAAGACATTGTAGAATGCAGAAAAACTATGAAGGTTCGTCTGGTAAGGTAAACGTGACAGAAGCAGTGGTCGTGTTGTTAGGGCGAAATTAATGTCTTCATAGGGCAGCTACACAAGTAGGCCTAGACGACTGATAGTAGAGAGCGACCGACAAGAGCCATCCAAATCGTCAGGTGACTTGGTCGCACGGGCGCATCATTTGAACAAACAAAATAAAGGGTTTGTAGTCCATAACCATTACAGGGGCACCGCAATTCCCAGGCAGTTTTAGACAAAGGCAGTGGTTGGCCAGGAAGACTGATGTGAAGGGACGTCTTTAAAGAGATAAATCTGGTCCACTTGCAGGATGGGAGACGGCGTGGCAGCCGAAATACTGTGGTCGTTGGTTGACAAACCAACGACCAATTGGGGACTGTACATCACGACGAAAAGTCGCGGTCGTCGTGTAGATTAAAGGAAAGAGCATCGAAGGTGGAAATCCTGGTTCTTCCGCAGGGCAGGAGGCAGCCGAAATACTGCGGTTGGTGACCGATGAATCGATGAACCAAACGAGAACTCCCGGTTTGGAGCTGCGTCTTAAGTCATTGCGGGCGCAGGGTCGTCCCTAAGAGCGTAGGTTAGAAACGAAGGGCCGAGGAGAGAAGGCGCCGAGGGCCACATGTTGAGCGGTCGGTAGGCCGAGCGCTGTAGGAGACCAAGCCTTCAAGAGGACAGAGGCTTGGTCGTCGTGGCTGTGTCAAGGGTTGAACCTGCCCACATGGGACAGGTTACGCAGTGGTCGTTTCGAGCGCTATCTCCTTGGTTGTTGAGGAACCGACACTAGGACAGATGCAGACAAGGCAGAGAGGGCGTGGAAAGCGTCCCCTAATTCCTCAGATGTCGAGGGTCGTCATGGCCACCCGTGCCAGTATACCTTTCATTATGCGCCTTTGGCACAAGACACCGTAAAACGGATGAGAAAGAAGGGACCGCAGTATCTCTGATCACGGTATTTTAATTTCTTACTCAAGGTGCAAGATGCCCAGTTGGGTGCTCTGAACCAATGAGAAGGGTGCTGTGAACCAAGTAGGTCTAAGCGACTGTTAGTAAAGAGCGACCGAGAAGAGCCAGCCGAATCGTCAGGCGACTCTGGTCGCATGGGCGTACCGTGCCAACGAACGTAAGGCAGGGT
>JAHWFP010031287.1:104404-122441 GCA_023313725.1 Lithobius niger
CCCCCCCCCCCCCGCATTCCCTGCATTGTGTGGTCTGAATACCCCTCCCCATCCCTGCTCCCTCTCCCTTGGAACCCCTGGTGTTTCGCACATGCGTGAGCAAAATACTTTACTGGGGAGCATGAAATGAAAACGGTGGTATCCTCCCCCTTTTTGGCCCCATCCCATCCCCCCATTGTGGTCCAATACCCACCTGCCGGCCCTTCCGCGTGGTCAGATAACCCTTCCGCGTTCCCTGCCCCCTCCCCCGTGAATTCCCCCATTGTGTGGTTTGAATGCCTTCCCCCACCCCTGCTTCCCCTCCTTTTAAACCCTGGTGTTTTGTTTTTTTAAGGAAGTAAATAACTATTTCAGTGGAGGGCAACACAGTGTGGCTGAATTGCCCGTTGATACTAAGCACGAAAAGCCCGCCAAAGCGATCGTGCATGCAGTTATTGTTACTCAACCAACTTTGAAACTTTTAACATGGCTGGAATAATCAGTCGAGTTCCATGAATACTGATGATACGTTCCTACTAAATTCACCTAACCTCTCTTACTCTCCAGTGAGTATTTAAACTGTGGGAATGTTTGGTTGGTTAATGCATTTTAACGTTTTTTCCCCGAAACTGCATTACTTATTACTTATTAGTCAATAGCAATATTCTGTTTGTTTCTAATTGTTAACATACGCCGGTCAAGCGCTGATTCCAGCAGATTCAAGTCGGCTGTAATAGTCAGCATTAAAGCAATAGTGTTTGTTTCTAATTGTTAGCGCGCATATCCGTTTCATTGTTAGCCGCTCTCCCTTTTTACTTTGCTACCGTACTAAGAAGGATGCCGCTCGCCCTCTTGCTGTTTGTTGAAGCTTCGTTTGTTTAATCCTGATCCGTAACAATCCTTTTAGCTCTGCTCCTAAGCGAAATAATATATAGAAGATAGATAATTCAAAATTGCACGTAAGTGTCATTGAGTCAGGAGGAGAGACCCGATTTTTCTCACAGTGGGCCTTGGCTTAAGGAAGCTATCTCGTTTCCCACTTCACGGCTGTTGAACACTTGCATGCGGAGATGCCAACTGCCTGGACAAATCGTAGTACGGAATGGTATTTTTCGCACATATTTATTAGATTAAAGACGATACAGAGTTTTCAACGTGAGTTAGCCCAGAAAATAGTTGCCATGAGTCCACATTTGTCCGCATAGGAGTGTGACCCAAAATGAGACTTGGAACATTAAATATGATGGGCTCTATATTAAATTATAGCGACCATGATAATATTACATATGTTCACAATACACAGTTTAAAACAGTTGTTAACTTAATGCCACATAAACTAAACTTTGGATTCCTGACGAGCTTTTTCGCAGCTTAAATCGTGATATCCAAACGCCAAGTTCTTTTTACCATGTTAATCCCACTGAGTAATAGTTGGTAGGTTAAACGAAAAAAAACCCCTGAAAATGCAAGTATTTCATTGAACGTTAGAAGGCTTTGTTTTAGTCCTAACTTACAACGTCTATTCAGTCAGACCATGGACATTAGAGTGTAAGCCGAAAAAAAAGAAAGGGCACCATACAATTTGGGTCTTAATCTTTCACAACTACGAACACCTCACACGAGAATGAAAATAGCGACTTCTGGTGACAGAAGCCGTGCAGTTCTTTTCCTCGCAGTGCTAAAGCACTTCGCTAAAAGGCTGTTTTTTTTCCGCTGCAATTTGCAGTGCAACATGTAGCGGACGCGTCTCTTTTCCTCGTTCTGCGCTAAATGCATCCATTGCTGAAATAAAAGAGGTGCTAGCTCTATTGCGGAAACAATATGGCCACTTCCCATCTAAAAAATATGACCATGTGTTTCAAGTAGTCATAGTTACGGTGGATTTCACTGAAACCACACAGCTGCAGGAGGCACAGTAATTAATAGACAGGCATAAAATTCTATTTATTCATTGTGATTGGAAATAAAACCTTCACGATAACGTTTTTCAGCGAGTTGAATAATTACAGCCATCGCACGGAGATGGCAGCAGCCATTTTTTTCTGTCTGGTGGTTGGTAGTTGTGTGTATATACTAATCCTCCAGGGAACGGTTGCTTCTGGTCGTCCAGCACTAGTGACGTATGTGTGACGTAGGTATTTAGCTAACTGCTGCAAGGAAAAGAAATGCACGGAAAGCGAATTTGTAACGGTTCCCCTTGGAAGCGGCACATAGAGAATAAATCACTCAAGTGGATAATTTCCTGACCTCCAAACCAAGAGGACACGAGATGAAAGCGCATCTGCGACCTACGTACATGGAACTTAAAACAAACAAGACCCCTACACGTTCACAGTGGTTCTTTCGGAAAATTCGACTTATCTGGATTAGGAATGAGTCGGGTTTCATTTTGTTGACTTCGGTTCCGGTTTCGGTTTTTACATTCACAAACCGCGGTTTCGGTTTCGGTATCGGTTTTTGCCACCATACCACCCCAACCAGCAATTTCTAGCTTTTTTTCTTGTATCAGTACTATTACTAGCTTCTAACTCCTGCTTTCACTTTCAGCAGCGTCATAGACCATGGTCCTAGCTGTGGCACCATTTTCCTTTACTATTTTCTTATTTAATGATTAGGAGCTTTGCTGTCATTTATACGTAGAAAATGATAATTATTTTTAAAAAAAAAATTTTGAAAAACAAATGAATTTTTGATTTTTCGAACACCGTACGAAAAACCGACACACAATCCAATTCGGTTTCGCTTTCGGTTACCGAGCCATCCCTAATCTGGATAGGTAAAAAGTCGGAACTTCACAACCTTATTTTTTAAAAAAATCCGAGAAAATCTTTCCTTGCCACATCCATATTGTGCACTGAAGCGACGGATTTTCAGATTTTTTAACGGTAACTCCCTTCCGGTTCGATACAACACCAAACTAGTTATTATTGAGTGTCCGAGAAAAGAGTGGTCGCAACACAGCTTCAAATTCAACGAATAATTATTCCGAGGCTGGTCATGATTCCCAAAGGAGCTTACAATACTGGGAACTGAGGATTATCGGCCAACGTGACAAGCCTTCATGTCCATTTAATTTCCTGAGGACAAACCTACTCAACTGACCCATTGATCTCCATCACACATGCCACCACGGCTAAATTAGTTCACACGCTAGCGCACACACTACCCACCCACAGGCACCATGCGTTATCAAAGCCCCAACATAATCACTATATCAGCGGAAATTGAATCGAACAATAAGTAAAGTTTATCAATTACGATGGAGCGGATAGAAGTTTCTGGCGTATAAAACTGAAGAAACAATCAATATACCACTGTGACGGCCTTCACTCCTCAAACAATGCCAACAATCTTGAGACATTTTGCGAAACCATTATCACTACTGCGTGTTTGAATTTGAATTCTATCTGGAATAATTGTAATTTAAAGATAATCACAAATTATAAAGTTAAATTTAACAGTTAAGGAAGTGAATGTCAAATAGCTTTTTAACGTCATAGTGATACAACTAATCAGTGGAAGCATGGTCGAGTGGAAAGATAACATACAGGAAGGTTGGTCCATCCCCAGCTTATTAAGTCGTTTTCTCCGCCATAATTTCGTGTGACGTCACTGGCTCCGGTCTGGTTTGGCTTGTGCGCATGCTGTTGTGCTGCTTTGTGACGTCAGTGGAGCCAGCAAAATCAACATCCAATGGAAAAGCAATATGCAAAAAGCTCGGATACTTGCTAAAATGCAAACCTATCGCGAGACCAACTCCTTCAACGAAAGCACAGCTAAAAGCCTTGAGGGATAACCAATATTCGATTCTCTGCTGGAGGAGCAAACTAGTCTCTCACACCCTCCTGAACAATAGTGTACTACCACACCATACAACTACAGTATAACCAGTTACTAATCACGTTAAGTTTTCTAAACCAAAAGAAAGTTGTCGCTATATGTGCTTTAAAATGTTCATGGATGAATCTAATGTGGGGTTTGAAAATTTTTTTAAACTTGGTCATTTGGTCAACATCGAAATTTTTAAAAAAGGCAGAAACTGAAAAGTAATTTGCTTTAGAGCTCCCTTAGAACTAAACAAAGAAAAAAATCACAATTGAGCACATAAACTCTTGCGTTCAAACAGCTTGTATTTAACATTAACTCTACAGAAGTTAATATCGTAAGACGCTAAAAAATGAGCAATAACAAAAAAGATCCAGAATCATCATTCACATTGAAAAAAACTGTGACAAAAACTGCGTGCTCACCTAAAATGCTACAAAAAGTTATTTTGTGTTCTATGTGCATCACAATTATTTTAAGTAAATAAGACACACGCTAGTGTGTCGCCCGTCAAGATTCAACATTAACGTCAGTCCCATCCAGATAAAATATATAGGCAGTTTAGCTGTTTTCAGGCATCCGAGGTCAAATAACAATGCAACAGAAAAGGTATCGTTTGTTTACGTGACTTTAATTGCCTGACAACATAAAAGTCACTTTAGTGACACAGTTTCATTTTCTTGTTTATATTTGCCAGCTACTAGTTTCACGAAAATAAATTCTTCCATGCGGTAAATAAAGCTGCAATTTTGACGAAAGCTGTAGTTTAACCAAGGAACATGCCTTTTGCTGGTTTGGGGGCTAGGGGAAGTGTAAATTCCAAGTTACAAATCAACCTCAATACTATTTTAAGGGCAGAATTACAGCATTTTACTGCAATAATACCACAATGTACACTATATTACAACAATGAAGACGTGACTCCGCACAACAACAGCACGAGTGGAGAATTGTTGCTCTTCCCACTGTTAAATAAGGCAAAGTAAGACACACGTAAACCTGTTAGAAAACACAAACGAAATCGTATGATGTTTACGGTAAGGTTTAAGTCAAACCAACAAAGGAACACGAATAAGCTCTCCTGTAAGTTTCAGATACCACAGCGTTGCTGAAGTGTTTTCGAAGTGATGTCGCGTGGTTTTTTTTCGAATAGCGCGGCCCACCGACTTCGTACGGACATGGGGATAAGTCCACGTGAAACCTTACTGCTGTCCTCAAAACAGAACTAAAGCCAAAAAAAAAAAAAGAACGATAGGGACCGTAAAATTGGATTTTCGGCTCTTACATATCGTAATTGCTAAGAAAAGAAAAAAGGATTTTATCAATTTGGACCAAACATTTGTGGTATCTCCCCAAAACAAAACTTGCTAAGGATTCCCACCAAGCTTTTCGGCCGTTTGAAGTCGTGATATCAAATGCCAAGCTTTTACGTTAAGTTAATGCCACCGACTAAGACTTAATCAATCTTTTCCTAAAATGTTAAATGAAATAATTGAAAACTGCACAAGAAGCAATTTTCATTTTTTTTCCCGTTTAACCATCGAAGTACTCAAAGTGGGATTAAATTGGCAAAAGAGCTTGACGATTGACTTCAAACGGCCGAAAAGCTTGGTGGGAATTCTTCACAAGTTTTGTTTTGGGGAGATAACCTTTAGTGACCCTAATTTCTGCCACAGCACTACTCTTCTAGTTAAAAGTGAGCTCCAGGTTAACCGGTGCACAGCAGTTGAAGTTCTTGGCAGCAGATCTCATTGTTGTCACCGAAGACGTAGGAAGACCTTTCTTTCCTTTTCTCTGACTTTCCCTTCTTCTCTTTCTCTCTCTCCGGTTCCCCCTATCGTTCACTCCTTACAGTCAGGGCCCAGGAAGTCCAATAAGGGGCGAGAGTTGTCCAATATATATGGAAATGGTGTGTTCTTGGCCGTAGGTCGCGCCGCTTCTCTTCCAGGCAGACGGACAGTTTGAGGCTAAGGGGCCAAATGGTGCGCCACCAATTGGACCGCATTCAGTTACGGCCCCTGTCATATTCCACACGATAAATCGCATAAGTAAAGACGTGCCACCCAAAAAAGAGGGTTAGCGGAACAATCGATAAATCAGCAAATGGAACAAGAACGATGGAAGAAAACCTTTAGGACCGGGTACCCCTGCTGTGTTAACTATGTGCCGTGTCATGCCCCAAAATTTGACAGCTATTATCAGAGAACTGCTCCAACTATAGGGTGAAAGCTCACGGATATTAGGTCACGGTATTAACAAACTCCTGAAATACAGCAACACTATATATACTCCTTGCAGAACTATTGATCGAGTTTATTTTGATACGCACAGGTGAAAAGAACCAGTAACTTACAAAATTTCACATTAAAAAAACCCAATAAGCTATAGTGTCCGCATCCTATCTTGAATTCACCCCAGAACGAACACAGATAATCAATTGTATGTTTTTGGTACGAGAGTGCCTTGTTGATATCCAAGACCGTTACAAAAACAATGGCGGCCGTCGATGAAAGCCGTCCCCTCCAGGAAGACGTAACCGCTCATAAAATACCTCCGGAAGATACACCCACGCGCACAATAGTGGACTGGTTCGGAAAGGGAAAAAAAACAGCTAAAGGATGAGCAAACCTTTGGTATCAACGCTATTGTTAGTAAGGGGTAGCCCAGGGTCTCTGGAAAATCTCAACTTTGACAACTCAGAACTGAAGTCATACCTACAATATTTTTTACCTATATTCAAACCACCTAGCGTAAAAAACTGTCTACTTGTAAAAAAAAAACTTTCAAAATCGGTCTAGCCAAATAAACGATCTTAAAATCGTAACCTTCTATGTAGTTTGAAAAAATACCGCTTGCGAACTGTAGCAATGCTGTCTACTGAGCAAGTTCTGGTAATGTAATCAATTTTTAACGCACATAGAGCAACACAAACCAAATGTCGGTGTAAATAAGATTTCTATGGACAACCAATCGACTTTTTGAATGCTGTTCAGTACACCGACAAATCTAACGGGTTTCCTGTTAAACATTAATACTATAAATGAAGCGGTCTGTGTAGAAAGAGACCCTAACGTTCTGTGCAAATAGGACTCCTAAACACGCAAAAACAGCCTAACTGAAAGGATATCCAGAAATATTAATAAACAGATATTAATAAGTTGAAAACATTCGTGTGTGCTCTTACTTAGTGAAGTTCTGAAGTTCTAACCGGAAAATGGCACACTGAACGTACACAGTACAATAAAAGATCGTAGTATAATGGAAAATCGTCTACAGGACCAGCCTAGCTCACGCTGCCGCAATTGTAGCGGCTGTACATATAAAACCAGAAACTGCAAATAATGATAATCACGAATTAGTTGAAATATTATTTTTAGTTAGACGATACAATATTCCAGATTTTTATTTAGACAAATATTACACAATTATACTGTAAGACGAATTTCCAGTTAGATGTTCGTCTCGCGCCCCACAAGGAATAGTTAAAATAAAATTTTACGTGTACCTGGCACCATGTCCTTGTGATAGGTGCGCCAACTGTTATGGTTGCTGTTACTCAGAAATTGGTGAAATTTACACAGTACAGTACCCATTTTGATAATTTAGCTTCCTTTCAAATGTTCGAATATAAACGAAATAGCTGAAAATTTGGAAAATGTTAAAAAGTTCATGTTGAAAAATGTTAAACTTTAAATTTAAAAATTAGAAAAAAAGGACTTAAATAAAAAAAAACATTAAAAAATTTTAAACTTAGATATTTAAAATAAATTTAAAAATAAAAACATTCAAAATTAATACTACAGAGGTAGGACTACACGGATCGATAATTTACGGAAAATGATGATTAGGGAATTATTACAGATACATTTATTTGTTGGAGTGTCTATCAGGCCCTATTGGCTTGTGTTAAAATGCAAACACTAATAGAAAAAAAAAAAACAGAAGAATGCCAATTACTTCAAATTTGTATGACGCTATTTTACATTGTAGAGTCCAGCTAACAAAAAAGTCACTTAATAAAAATCAACTCAGCTATTTACATACAATGGTCTGTGAATCACAATGACAGTCTTTTAAATTGTTCCAACAAGAATCTCAGTCACTGGATTCCCAATCGTTAAATATCACAACAGAGAAGTTCGTTTGCACAAATTCTATTGTAAATACTTAAATCCAAAAGTAAGTCAATTTTATTATAAAACGGTAGTTTCTGCTTTAACTAAAAACCTGTCCATAAGTATGTCATGGAACCCAACTTCCAATTTTCTTAATTCAGTTATTTTCATTCGCCCTGGCTAGATTCTTACCATGCTTACAGGGGGAATTGTTTTTCATGTAAAACTGACAATCAAAAAGTCCCAACTACTTAAACACTGCAACCTAAGTTTGTTCTTATCTTTATAGTGTCATGCTGGCAATAGGAAAAACAAATTAACGCCCTTAAAGACCTAATCGACCATTTTCAGGAATTCAAGGCCTTTCTTTGGCCGGGGTCCATTGTGGTGTTCACGTCGAAGGGTGAGGGGCAAGTGGAAATGGGTAAAGACCCACCCAGGCTAATGTTCTTGTGTGGAAAAGATCCGAGCAAGGTCAGCGGAATGATGCTGCTTACCACAGTGGAATGTGTTGACAAGTCTGTGCTTTCAACAACCTTTGTCAACAAGACGAGTACACTTTGCGGTCAACGCAAATAAGGAAACTGGCACGAGTTCATTAACCGTCGCCATATTCAGCCATAGCACCAAACCCAGCATTCCAATATTCCTAATGGCGCAAGCAAGACGGCTCTCATTATCATTATAGGGTACCATTTCCAATGAAATAAGGTCGCTACTTATTCCATGTTTACCATTCGGAGCCAGACCAAAGGTTGGATAGGTGATAGCTTCGGCCGAATTAAGTGCACGAGTCAGAGCAGGCGAACAACTCTGTTACGTTGGACGATTCCTTTCACCCAGCGTCAACAGAATAATAAAAATGATATAAAATTTTAATTTAGCGCGTCGTAGCGCTTCCAAGTGGTCTTTAGACGGCAGTAAAATCTGCGCTTACGTCATCGATTTGGCTACACAAGAAAAACTGAAGTATTGAATGCAAGAAATCAAAGTATTTCTATAACTGTGACAGCTAATACATTATATATGGCGTATACAAAATATCGCCATTTTGCTTCAGCAAATTGTATTACCACCAGTTTGACTACATAACATATTTGTTATAATTGATATAAACTCTATAAAAATTCGACTTTATATCAAGGGTCCAATATAGGAATGTGCGATACTCGAAAAATTCGAGCCGAGTATGCAACTTGTACTCAAACTCGGCTCGCTGCTCGCGTCACTCGAAAAACTCGAATCTAGTGAAAATGCGATAACTTCGTTAATTTTTTACCGGTTTCGGCATTCCAATATACCAAATTTATTGTCTCGACGCGAGCTTTCGTAGATTAAAAGTCAACAGCTCAAACAATTTTCGAGTTATACCATTAAAACTAGAAATCTACGACCCACACAGTCAGTTAAGCAGCTTATTTGTTCTTATTATCCAAACGAATTAAAGAGAAACTTGCAAACAAAATATTTCCACCAAATACTCGACCTCAGCTCGATACTCTTTTCTTCTGTTGCAAACTCGGCTCAACTCGACTAGAATTAAAATGATTCTACTCGCACACCCCTAGTCCAACAGCAACTTTCAGAAATCTTACATAACATTTTTGTTGCATTTTCGATCAGGATTCCGGAAGTAATGGAAGGTTACCGGCGTACCGCATTGAAGTTCATTCTACGGAAACTACTTAGCCCATTTCCGGGTTTCATCATAAATTCCGAACGAATACGTTTAAAAGCTAATAGAAAAATAAAAAAAAACAAGGTGGTCCAGCCACTCCTGTAAGGGTTGTTGCGGTTTTTTCCCAGCCTAATAAAACCCACGTGAAAAAAAAAAACGAGTTTTAAACCCAGTAAGTGTTTTTATTTTATTTTCTTTTGGGGGGGGAGGGGGTTGATCATTGAAAAAAAAAGTGTTCCGAATAGATCAATTTTTCAACAGTTGATGTATGGCTGACCCAAATACTCAGTTTAGAGGGGGATGCCACTTGGATTAGAGTGGCGATGGAATGAACGAAGTAAGGACTGCGTAATAATCACATTTCCTACTAAACTGCAAAGTCACTAAACCTAATCCTAAAAGAACGGAGCTCAACTTGCTTCTTGCTACTCGAGTGGATGCCGTCTTTGATCAGCGACTGAAACTGCAACGTTAACTTGAGCCTCACGCATCGAGAGATTGGGATGGTAGGCTGCCCGGAACACCGAACAGATCGGCAGCAAAGCCAACCGTTTCGTAGCGGCAGCTGCAAATATCAATTTCCCAAGTTTGTGTACCACGAACACCTGTATTAATGTAACAAAATTACCTTTAGGCCAGAAATTTCACAGATTCGATATGATGGAGGGATGGAATAGTAACAGTAAATTCACCGGCATTTAAACATTTTTCTTTGAATTCAAATTAAAAATAACTTCTACTGTTTAGGGGAAGAAAAAAGTTTTTTCCAGTAACTAAATTTATTTACAGAATAAGAGCACGAAGCTTGCTTATTTGTACTCACTACAAATTAATGTCCAATTATTTATAAAATATGTTGACAAGAAATACTGTACGCAGTTAGTTAATAAGTTCACAACATTTCGGTTGCATTACTTCTCTAAAAAAAAAATCTGGTAATGTTCAAAATTGAGCCGGTTAAGCCATACAAGCATAAATTGCTTCGGCTGACGTAAGGCTAGTCAAAATAAAAATAAAAAAAAAAAAGATTACAAATATTCATATGAAAATTTGTCAAACGCAGAAAGTTTTCCAGCCAAGATGATAGCCGAAGAACAAAAAGCCCAACATTATCCTCTCTATAATTAATAATAATAATAAAATAAATAAATTGGTTCACCACATTATTGTGTGGTAGGGTGACGGAAGGGCGGGGAGCCATTAACACCGTTCCTGAGATAAGGGAGCATGCTGGATCTACATGCTTGTCCTAACAGTCTACCGGCCGTTTTAGAAACACATTTAGCCTTTGATGTGAAAAACCTGTGAAAAGCAAAAACAGTCGGAGCATTTACAGTCTCCATCCCGAGTGCAATCCAAATTGGGACCACCCGTCAAGGCGAGAAGCCTGAACAGCCAGTTGGCCCCTGGTACAGATTTTGTTGGCATGCAAATCAAAGCACGCAAGATCAATCCATGAACGATGTTGTACACCAAAATAAGATGAAATTTTCTACGGCGCAGTTCCAGCAACTCAAGTCCTATAGTCTGGAAATACGATCCCTGTATTCAATTTCCCGAAATCCCGGCAATTGCTTTGTGAACCGGCGCTGGACCCTTTCCAAGAGATCAATATCCTTGACCAAACGTGGCGACCAGACTGGGGTTGCGTACTTAAGTATGGGGCGCCCAATTATACGGTACTTATGCCTAATATTGCTGTGAAAAGTAAAACAGCACGCACTTTAACCTTTTAATGCCCATGACAAAGTGAATGCATTTTTTTGTAGTAGTTGGGTTGGTCGCAGGATTCGAATAGATATTCACTTGGTTTGGAGACGAGGACGCGGACCACTCGGCTGTTGCTGCTCGCTTTGCTCGGGGTCCCCGGGGACCCCTCACAAAGCTCGCGTTGCACGTTGGGACTTAGTTTTTTGCCGTTCAGTAGCCGCCCAATATACAGGCCGTTGGGCAGTAAAGGGTTATGTAATAAAATACTACGATTTGCTGAGTGAGGACACTATCACTTTTTAACAAAATACTAGCGGTACCCCCGGCATAACATACGCTGGTCTAGCCGGTTCCCGAATACCTAATTACCGGTCGGAATGGCGGACCCACCCTCCCTCCCCCACTTTATCCCACCACAGACATGGTGAGATTGAGCCACCTCCCTGGTCACCCCTTTCCCCTTTCTCGCTTGCACTTCAGTAACACACACACACACACGATGAATTTGCTCAGTGCCACCCAAGCTTATTATATATATAAGTATGGTGATGGCAAAGGACGGCTAATGGGCTGCGACGAGCTACAATAAACTGAATGACCACAGAACTCTAACGAACTTATCAAAAGCATAGTAATCGTTCATTCACTGTTGAATCAGTAATTTGGTCGTTCTCAGGCTACAGTGATATAAAATAAAGCATAGGGTTTTGTTTCTGGTGTGCTAAATCAATTGAACGTACTGATCAGATGCAAAGGCATTTTTTAAAAATTTCCCCGATTTTCAAAAAAAAATGTTTTGTTTCCTCTGAAATTTCCCTGAGCTTTTGGCTCTATTTTCATTCTTCCCGAGATTTCCAGGTTTTGTCAGAACCCTGTAAGCTTTGGTGTTGTACTTTTCTGTTTTGTTATGGTTGTGTTGGCAGTACGTATTAGAGTTAGGAGAATTGACTAAGAGTACGAATTGCACATGGGAACAGAATTTCATAGCGTTGCGACGAATAGGTGAACCACGTGATTCACTGTCCTTTACAGCAGCGGGTTTACTGAAGGATTGCTCACTCTAGGAAATCTCCGAACACAATGATGGTCACAAAAAACCTTAGAAACCCCTATCCTGGAAACGCTAAAAATCCTGGCAATCCTCAGTGGAAATCGCAGGGAAATTATCTGAAATCTCTGGAAGTCTTGGAATTTCGCCACCGCACCCCTCCTTTCAAGTTATGCCACTGCCTTAAAGTGAAAACAAATCCTTTCAGCATATGAAATCCCTAGAAATCTTCTAAATCGTATTTCTACTGCACAACATTTTCAGAAGAGAGCAACCCCACGAGGTTTACTGGTTACTAATCTCAGTAATTTTTCCATGTGTTACTTAAACCAAGTCCCCCCCCCCCCCACCAAAAAAAAGCTTTATTTGTTTGCTCTTTCGGCTCGTTTGAATTAACACCATTACTAAGCTTTAATGGTTCGAGAAAATTCTTTGAAGATTTCCACATTGTGGCCGAGCTTTAGAAATTAAGGACATGAATCATCACTATCGGCAATATAAATTATTTAAGATCACATCTAACATTATTTTATGTTGAAATGACATGAACATGGTCTTGTGCAAGCGGCCCTTAAAGATAAAATTCCTTGCCGTTGTTGCACTCAAAGAGACGGTAATTGAATCGAGAATGAGTAAGATGGTGCTTCCTTTTGAGTAGTTTGAACCGCAGGTCTGCCACTTCGTCAACTGCCTAACGTATTAAGTTTTTTATGATCCATCAACGAGCTGTGGACAACTCCTTAAATGAAATTTGCTGACCACAAGTTGAGAACGCTTTATCGGCAACAATTTAAAAACCTAACAACCAACACTTTGGCCATGCTCCCATTTTACGAGTTTCGAACAGCCAGACAGCAGGCTTAAGACCAATTCAGTTACGAGGCCACAAAGGAAGTAATGCCCATTTACAAGACATCATGACATTTCACAGAAAGTCGTCAACGGTACCGCGTTGCTATTGCCGTCAGTTGAAGTTGCACTAGCCTTTCTAGGAAGCCATGGCCAACATATCACTGAACAAAGTGTACCGTGTTTTTTTTTCAATATCCAGCACTTAGCTATACCTATGTCTGCACCTGCTAAAGTCCTACACTGCGTGCCAGCTATACCTGGCACGCAGTGTCGGAAGGTGCAGAAAGGGCAGTTACATCCACGGTGCAAATTTGGAGGCCCTCCCTCAAGGGGGTTTCTCATTCATATGTACGAATGAGTTATGCACGAATTATCCGTGGTTTTAATAGTGAAACGTTTTATTTCTCTTTAGTGAAAAAAAATAATAAAGAGGAAGTCTTCACGACAATGGTGGAAACTACACCGACTATTTTATCGCGACGGCAAGGATCAGACATTGTGTGAAACTTTGATTCCATTATTAGGACTATCATCTCAAAGAAAGTGCATAAAAAAAAGGAAAATGTTCGAATTAAGTTCGAATTATAGCGTCCGCAGCCTATCTTGAGTTCGCCCCAGAACGACACAGATAATCAATTGTATGTTTTTGGTAGCAGAGTGCCTTGTTGATATCGAGATGGTTACAAAAACAATGGCGGCCGTCGATTAATGCCGCCCTTCCAGGAAAACATAGCCGATCATAAAATACCTGCAAGACTCAAGATAAACCGCGTACACAATAACGTCCTTTTCAGCTGCTAAGGATTTCGGAAAGGAGAAGGATAATTTTGCTAGGAAAATTACTTAAAAGTGGACCTACTCCGATGCTTTGGAGGTTTGACGTGCTCATAGCTATACAGCCATGGTGACTGAAGGGGAGAGGGACAATTTTCCAACGTAAATCCAATCGGAAATTCCTAGGATCTTTTACATGCCACAATCGACACGAGCACGAGAGATCACAGGGTCCTTCTCTCCCCGAAAAAGCCAAGAATGGATGAGGTCAGGATTGAACTCGGGACCTCTCGCAAACGAGATGGTCGTGTAAACCTTTAGGCTACCGTACCTATGAGCCGATACATTGTAAATTGTGGAATGTGGCAGACCCGTAACTTGGATTTCGTTCTTTTCACCTCTCTGCGCTACTGAAGTCTAAAAAATACAAGGTTTAACGGATCAAACGAATTATTTAACACCAATGGGTACACAAATGAATGGCACAGACCAGGACTTTCATCTTAGAATCAGAAAGTTAAAGCGGAGTTATATAGCCTTCGTATTTGCAGCCTCATGCTATTCCACAGTAATTCGAGTAGATTAACAAAAATAAACTAAAAGAGCGTGGGTGTTGAATGAAATGCTATACTAGTAATGAATTAGCACATGATTGTATGAAAACAGTAATGATCAAAAGCGCTTTCTTACGATTGCACTGTATCATTGTACACTGGAAGAATTCTTAACATCTAGTACTGACCCCTTCTCGATGGTAACAATGCAACAAGTTTCCTAAAACACGCATTTACGAAAATTACGCATTTCACCATGTCGGACAACCAATTTTTAGGTCGGTTGACTTAGTACAACGACTGATTCTTTCGTTTTACGCTGTCAGCCTTTGAGGGAAACAGTTTAATTTTGTACAGCGAGTCTTAAGAAACAATCATTGCGGGGTTTGAAGTTTTATGACGCGTCGACAGCTACGTCATTAGCGCCAACTTCATTGGTCCAGGTTGCCACTGTGCCACACATTACAAAGATGTTAAACAAACCCCAAATAGGCTATACATCTTAGCATATGTCTGTACCGTCTGCAAAATTCTTGAGGTGCTAATTCTCACAAGATAGAAACTGCGACGAACACCATCACGATGGTCCACGACTATCTACAAGGACATGATGAACCATACGTGACCAACTACAACAATGACGTAGTTAAGTTATCCCCCCTCAACAGGAAACAATGAGTAAGGTTGGTGTGGCCAATATTTAAATGGGCCACTGTGGCTACTCCGCCGGCGACAAGCTGAGTGCCATGCCATGACAGTTCCTTCAATAGCCCGCAACTTATTGTTAGTCCCACAATTGCCAAGCAGCATGCAACCGCAGACGTAGAGTTGGAAAGGCATCCGAAGGAACAAGGCTGAGAACTTTTTCGAGAGGACCAGACAGGGCCCCAGCTACCCCAAAATGGCAACGTTCAGTCTGCCACAGGAGTCCATTTCCCCTCACCCAAATACATCTCTTTTAACACAATCTTCGCTCTAACCTTAGTGCTCTCACGAAGTGTGATACAGAAAGCCAAAAGCACAGAGCCAGTCCTCTAATTACCGCCGAATTTTTTTACGTTACAAAAATACGAAGAAATACGGTACTCTTCCTTCCCCACAAAGCATACGTTAAACAGCAGATGAATATTATCAAGACAAAATGTGCGTTATCACATTTTAAAACAAGTCACGTTAGCATTCACCGAAGTGCTAGATATGTGCTACACACTCAAAGCCAGGGATAGGGAAGGATCAATTAATGAGAAAATGCCGCCAACCCATCAACTTTTATCGGCTGAATCCCTGCTCGCTCAAGCTCTCCAAACAATTAAGTCGGCCCAAAGCCTCTTAGCACCGACAGGCATCAAAATTAAAGACCGACTCCACCCAAGCAGTTAATTTGTTTCGGCAGCGCTTAGCCAACAACGACAAACTCGTCTCAATTGGCGCCACCAAGTTTGCGCAACAGCACACCAAAGCAGCGGCAATAACACCTTACTGGTGACGAGGCTAGCAACTCGAGCCGTCGTACAGCTAGCTGCAAGGTGCACGTGGAGGTAAAAATATTAGCGTAAGTTTGCCAAGTCAATGCTGTGTGAGCGGATTTCTTGGACCTAAATATGCTCAATTCTGCGGATTCGTTGGCAGCTGCTACAATTCTCAGCAAGTGGAATCTTTTCTTTTCCGATTATAACCTGAATATATGTTTCACAGCAGAAGGGGTTGAATAAAACAACCTTTTTTAGGCCTAAGAAATCCGCTCGCAGCATTGGCTTCACAAACTACGCTTTACTTCCACGTGCACCTTGCAGCTAGGCTCCAGATGATAGTCTCGTCACCAGTATGGCATTATAGTTGCTGCCCAATGTAAAAAAAAAGCAGTGATTAATGAAAAACACGTAAAATAAAGTGACTCACACCCAAATAATTCAACAGAAGTTGTAAACCATTTTTGCGCTGGTCTTTCAGTCTTCTCACGTAAATTGGTTTAAGAGGTGGAAGGGGGGAGGGGGTAATTTCCTGTTCACAGATACTATACCGAGTTTCATGATGCCCACACTGCTGGTTTTCGGTTCCCGACCGTTTCACCGATTTCTCGTAACACTCGTAATACTACGAAAAGTCCCTTCAGGTAAACCAAAAGGAAACATTGGTACTGTGTAGCAACAGTGTTATTAACCTTATTTAGCTGATTTACCTTCACGTTACAACAAAAATCATACAAGAATTCATAAGGCAAAGCGGTAAACATTGAGAGTTAGCCTGTACAAATCAGTTTTCGGCAGCTTCTCATTTCGTACTCAGCATGCTCAATTCTAAACTTAATAAATTAACGATTAATGAATTAAATTATTACACATTAATCACTGTAAATAAAATAATGGCAAGTCCTCAGCGAAAATTATAAAATAATAACGTAATACAGTAAGCCATGTTTATGTCCACCTTTATGCACTTAAAAGTGTCCATAGTGGTAAAGGTGGTATGATAGTGATCTGATGGACTGGTTCGCCGGTTCGAATCAGGGTCACATCACTTGAATGGAACGTAAGTGTATAAAGGTTGCTTACTGTACTACGTTATTTCTAGCTAGCTAGCGTATGATTTTAGCTAATGACTTATTTCCAATTTACCTTAATGAATGATAAAAAGGAACAAGTAAAACAAGCCAAACAGTAAAAAAATCATACACCAGAAACGCAGTTCAGTAAGCCTCCATTATGCATTCGTCGGAGTGGCATGACCCGGATTCGAACTGGCAACCAATTCTTCCTCGATCACTGACATAGCGCCTACGCCACTCCTCCACTGGATATAGAGATAGCTCACTGAGCCCGTTATTAAGGTCACAGCAGTGACCAGGGCTCCATTCGACCAAGAATGCTTGCGGCCATAGGCAATGGAGGAGGAATACAAATTAACAGCGGTTTGTTTAGATTTATTTAATGAATTAAAGATACTAGCTTACATGTTCGGTTTCTTGTTAAGATTCAAGTTTTAGAACATTTGGTCGAAGGCTATAGTATTAAATGCTGAACGCGTATTAATTTCTCCCGTTTTTCCTCATGGAAGATGCTACATTCACAAACCTATGTAAATGTTGCAAACGCTATTTACGCGTAAGGTACACGAAAATACCGAAAAAATACTGAGACGCAGGGGCGGATTTACACTTTTGCCGCCTAAGGGCTACCGCATTTTTTTTTTACCGCCCTTCCCATATTTTCACGTTTTTCCCCGAAAAAAATTGAAGACTCCCTCCACCCCCACCCTTCTAAATATGTCCCTGGTGAGAGGTATGTCCCTTTACCATTTTCAGCACGAAATCACTGCAGCCATTTTCAAATCCGCCACAACGACAATATATGGAAGATAAAAATAAAATTTGCCTACAGGGCATTATTCCAAAGGTCATACTATTATAAAACCGATTACGAATCACCTAAACCTAGGCATAAAAACAAAACCTCGCCACAAGAAAATTTATTAGGAGCGAAGGCGATGTTAAACTCGTATACAG
>JAHWFP010031288.1:0-23592 GCA_023313725.1 Lithobius niger
GAGTTGCGTGCTGCCAATCATGTAAGCCGGTTACAACACTATCTACGTTCCTCGCCCCCAGCCGCCCTTGGCTCTGGTAAATGCGTGGATGGCGATCTGCGCGTGGCTGTTATAAGGCAGGCGCAATGTTATAAGGCCGGCCGGGTGACCCTTTAACCTTGTTTTAGTCAGAATCGAATTAGTTTCCTGCAACGAAGATATTGAAGAGCACACAGAAGTAGCCTAGACGGAACTCCAATAGAGCATCGACAAAAAAATTCGCGATTAGAAAAATATAAATGAATACGAATAAATGTGAAATGTGGATGTAAAAACGTATATATATATATATATATATATAGCTATTTAAATGTACGTAAACTTTTAGGATAATTTTAGTAAAGCGTGAATTAAAGAGTTTCAGTGACATTCTGTGATAGTTTCAACGGAGATACAATCTGAGAACGTCTGCAGCCTGAAGCGTATCAACTTTTGGTATTACAAAACGAAACTGAAACAAAACAAAAGTGACAAGGTACATCACGAAAGATTGGCAAATAAATTAATAAAAGCACAGCAACATAAATATAAAATTTAGAAATTCTTACATAACGCCTATAAATGTTTTTAATTATTGATATATATAAATATATAGGTTTTGCTCTCTTAAACTCGCTCGCATGTGTGTTGGCAATAAGCTCTCTCGCCACTTCACGGTTCGGGATCTTAATTAGCCAACACTGAGTTTAATGGAAGCAAAAACTTTTGTGCCCCCCCGCCAAAAAAAAAAAAAATTATCGATAACTACCCTTGCAATCGGAATATTACCTATGAAAATTGACTCCGTAAACACCTGCTAATCTTAATACTTACTGAGATGGGTGTTTGCTGGCATAGTAAACGTCATATTCAGGAGGAGATGAAACAAGTGTTAGATATCGTCGAGTAACGGCATAGAATTTAAATGAAAAGGTATTCCTTAGCCCTTTTATATCAGCACTCACAACACGCACTGCGTATCTAGTGAAGGGTTCCTGGGAACCCCTAACAACATGAACAAGCAAGTGGTCAGAGTGGTCGGCTACCAATCAATGTACGTATGACGCGAAATACCCCTATGCAGCGAGACATCAAACTTTACAGCATCAAGATTTTAGCGAGGTAACGAATACGCGGCAAATTCGGAATTTTTATCTAAGTTTGTTAATGGACAAAACGGTTCTCAGATGTTCCTAGAAATCTCGTGGCATTTCTAATGACAATTTTTTTTTTTCACTTCTTTTATTCATTCGAATCTTAAAGAGTTCCTGGAAGTTTAATCAGCTACGCAGTTTCGTCGTTCTTCTTTGTAACTCAGATATGCACGTTTTACTGGAAAACCAGACTTCAAATTTTATGCAATTTCGCCAAGTTCGGAATTTTTTATCGAAGTCTGCAAATGGACAAAACGGTTTTCAGATGTTCCTAGAAATCTCGTGACATTTCTCTGATGCTGTTTTTTTTTTTTTTTTTACTTCTTTTATTTAATTTGAATCTTTGATTTCCTCGAAGTTTAACAGCTAATCATTTTCGTCCTTCATACTTAGTTATGAACACGTTTTACTGTAAAACCAGAACTTCCTCCTTTTGTTACAACAGAAATGAGACCGGAAATTAAGGTACCTTACGGCCGTTTATTGTGCTAAGCTTTTGGGAGGTGCGGAATGAATATTTCTGATCACATTTCCACTTTGCATGAAAAATTGTATCAGATCGTCAACGAAAATAGGCAATATCTCAAATTGATTATGTAAAACATCAGGATGATTATTTCCCGTGCTCAGTTCAGTCAAATACGACAGTCTGCTAATAGCCAATAAAATGAAAAAGTGTTATCGACGAAAAAAGTAAAATCTATAAAATCCATGTTTTTTCTCCGAAACGCAACCAAAACAAAGTCATTTTCCGCCCATTTTAATGTCAGTTGCGGGGATAAATATTCGTAGCTTTGGAATTTGAATTTTGTTGTTGGGCATTTCGAGAAATTTGTTTATTTCCTGTGTTTTCTGCACTGTTTTTGGTGTTTGGGGAAGAATTTAGCAAGTTAATTTGGGAAGAATTCTTCCACTGTAACGGCGCGTTTAGCAACGGCTCGCCTTTGCATTCTCGCAGCTAGAAGCTAGAAATCATCTGAAATTCCAACATGGCGGCGGTTTTAGCTATGTCGACTCGCAAAGAAAACACTGAATAATCCGTGTTCGGAAGCGGCTGTGAAAATTTCGTCAGGAGGAATTCTTTATCTTATTGTCACGGATTATAAGACTTAAAGCATTTATTCAACCGACGTCAAATTTAGCTAATCCAGGCAGCGTTGTTACCATGGCAACGACAACTTTGCTATTGTGATTAAATTCTAGCTGCGAGAATGCAAAGGCGAGTCGTTGCGTAAACCCGGCCTAAAATTGGTCACGTGAATGGTGGATTTAAGTAATTTTGGAGTGAGGGATGCTAAATTATGGAAATTTTCTTTATTATTCTCAAAATAGCAGGGTTGTCTACAAAAAACTGACGACCCAACATTTTTAAGTCCAACGTTTTTAGTTAGCACCCCTCAGAACCAGGATAGGACGAGAAATCAAATCTAATGAAATGGGAAGATTTCCGTCCTCTCCTGATTCTGAGGCGTGCTAACTAGAAAAATAGAACTTAAAAAAAATGTTGGGTCGTCAGTTTTTTTGTGGACCACCCTGTATAACAACAATGTTTTTGCACATTTAAGCATGCTACACTGCCGAGAGCTGCTCGGTCGGGAAAAATAAGAATAAATAGCAGCACTCATAATCGCAGCAAATCATAATAACAGTAGCTTTGGGTGGACGCGCCTTGGCACGACTACACGCTTCCAGCAGACAGGCAAGTCGTGGAGGAGAGAATACAATGGAGATCCTTATATATAATACGGCTAAATAAACAATTTAAAATTTTCTTTAACAAAAATTTTGTGCAAAGAAAACTTTATAGGACGGTGGTACTTTCCGTTAGTATTATTTATTTTATTTTATTTAAATATACGAAATATACAAATTGCTTGTTTGTGCTTCACTACAGTAACGTTGTCATCACATTATTTTTGTTCAAATTCAATGCACAGATAGAAAATCAACAATCGAACGGCGATATTTACACTATATGTACACAAAAACAAATAGTAGATACAAGTATGTCCCCAGTCCAATTCACTATTTCTACACAGATTCGTTCTGGAGCAACATTACTGTTTATGTAATGATGTTTTAGCTCCAATTATAATTTATTGAAATTTTTATTTATTGAATTGAGTGACATTTTTTATTCTTTCCGGTAAATTGTTAAAAGTTAAATTGTAAAATTGAAAATCAGTCTCATGCCCCATTGTACTTGGTTTAATCACCTCACAACATTATGGATTTGATTTGCTGTCCGATCCCAGAACCTTAGAAGCGGAGCGGTTTCAGTGAAAAAAAAAGCACGTTGTTTTAGTGATTTCCTGGATTATTTATCGACCATTTCCGGTGACTAGAGAATGGGACTGACAAGTCATTTGTTTTTTTTTTAATGATTCGATATAAACAGGCTGTCCGACAGGCTCTTTACTTTCCTATTATGTCCCGTAAGATATACACTGGAAAATCACAAATCAAAGTCACAGAGCAAACAAGGCACACGACAGAGCTGTTTTCCGGGGGAAAAACTTTTGTTACGACAGCGGTGTGGTAAGCAGAGGGTAGGCATCCAGAAAATTTCCATGTGTTAGAACTAATGTACCACCATGACACCGTATGCGTGTCGGAGCCCATACTGGTGGATGTTCATTTTACCTTGATTGGCATCCTCTCCCCTCGTTAACCGAAACCAAAGACCTCGGCGTCTGGTTTTGTGGAAATCCAAAAGTCAGCCTCCATTGTCGAAAAATTGGGCTTTAATTAAAAAATGCTTTTAGACTAGCAGTCGTGACGTCAAGGTATGGGATTTTAAGGTGTATGTTAGACCAATTAAGACTGAATACGCCAGCCCTGTTTGGTCCCCTTGTTTGCTTCGCGACAATGACTTGATCGAAGCCGGTTCACAGACGTTAGGCCTTGGCGACCTGACACATGGTAAGCGACTGAAATTGTTAAAGCTTGACTCACTCCAACTTCGGAGACTGAGATCCGATCGGATTCTCACTTTCCAGATTGTTCATGGTCTGTTGGGTATTGACCTCCCATTCTTCGAGATTTTTCAAATGTAACTCGTACCAGAAGACGTTCACTGAAACTTACAATATAGGCATCTCACTTAGATTTGCCGTCAAAACTGTTTTTTCCCGTTCGGGTGATTGGTGCCTGGATATCTCTACCCGAAGAGAGGTGGTTACGCGTCCTGTTCTGTAGAGGCGTTCCGGAAGTGCTTAATCAGCATCAGTCTCGACAAATTCATTCAGCGATCTCACCCCTAAACTTCACATGCGACTTTCAATCCCACATGTCTTTTTTTTTTAGTCAACGACATACCTGTCTTTCGGGGTGCACTTATTTTATACCGTTTTACTTCCTGATGTTAAACTCCATGTATATTTTCCTTTTCTTTTTTTTTTCTCCTAGTTTTGGCAGGCTGTCAGCAGCGATCCTTCGATCCTTGCTTGACAATTTATTTATTTATTTATTTATTTATTTATTTATTTATTTAATTTATTTATTTATTACATCCCGTAATTTTATTTTGCGCGCACCACCAAGATGCGAAGGCATTGTTTATCTTCTACATTATCTTTAACTTAAAATTATCTCGTTTTTTTTAAATTTTATTCATAAATATATTGAAAATTGGGAATGGCCTGAAAACCTAGGAGAAAAAACACGCAAAACATAAAAACAATGATGAAGGAAAAATAAGAACGAGCTTCAAATTATAGTGTCCGCGGCCTATCTTGAGTTCCAGTCAGCAGAACGAACACAGATAATCGATTGTACGTTTTCAGTAGCAGAGTGCCTTGTTGATATCCAAGATGGTTACAAAAACAATGGCGGCCATCGATTAAAGCCACGCCCTCCAGGAAGACGTAGCCGCTCATAAAATACTTGCAGGACTCAAGATATGAGAGGAAAAAGAACGGCACCACAACAAGGCATTAACTTCCTGGCGGCAAGAAACACAATTTTTACCACAACCAGCCCTGATTTAAGCAAACGAGACTCCATCATCGCTCTAAGATAATTTCGACAATACAGCTTTCCAGAAGCAGCTTACTTGGAGGCACCATGGTAGCCTCAAATTATCCAGGCCAGTATTGAGCTAGAAAGATGTCTTTTCCATACACTGGCGAGATCAGATTCTTCAAGCAAGCTTGATCGCCACTCTTCTGCTAATCAAGAGTAGCAACTATAGATCATTTAATGTGGTGTTGAACCGTTTAGCAAAAGGCTTTTAATTTTCAATAATCCCTATTTATTTTTTTTATTGGGACAAATAAGATAGCAGTACGGGCTTCTTAGTGCCATTAGTATTTCTGCCTCCCAACTAGTGTTGGGCGGTCCCAGAAAATTGTTCACCCGGTACCAAGGTTAGTAGCAACACCGGTGCAGTAGCGTGCACAGACGTAAAAGGGCACGCTTTAGTCTGTTTTTTTTTTGTTTTTGGCTCTTTACTATCTATTTTTTTATCCTTTTTTTTAGCTTGTCACCATCTTTTTTAACCTTTTCTGCCCCTTTCTTGGCATTCTTTTTGCCCTTTTTAGAGCTCTATAGTGTCTTTCTCTGGCTGCAGCTCCAGCATTTATCGATTCAGAAAGGCAAAAAGGGTAGTTTTCCGTAAATGGAAAAAATTCCCTTTTTGCCTTTTTTGTAAAAAAAAAAGTTGCCCTATTTTGTTTTTCTGCCCCGGTACTCGGTTTTCTCCGGTATTCTCTGGTTTTCTCCGGTATGAATGAGGCAGTATCTGGATGTAGTGCTGTGGTGCCAACACCCGATTTTTAAATAACAACAAATTTTATTGAAAAATGTGTTTTGTTGATGGTTTTAATGAAAAAATTACTGATTCCCCGCCCTCCCCGATTTAAGCTTAATGCATGTTTAACGACGTATTTGATAAAACTTACCTTAACGATTAGACTGAGTCAAGAATTACTTTTCTGCCATTTTGGATCACGTTTAATGATAATTTGATGGCAATTCGCTCGACTGCCAGTTGGTACGGCTTACAAGGTTGGCGATGAAATCAAGGCTTAATGATCCCTAAACAAGTAAGCTAATAATTGGGCCGGTAAGCAAAAAGGGGGGAAAGGTTCTAAATTAGTGGGCCGAAAGTAGTTTACATCAGGAGTGGTTGGAGTTGATGGTTGGAATGCCATAAAAGGCTTCACTCAGATACTACCCCCCTAAGTTGGTCGTTAAGGGCAGGTAACAATTGGCACGAGCATATACAAGATACATCAAGTATGTATTGTTACAAGAATAGGAACATTAAATACATGAAGTGTAAACAATCAGTTGTAGTAACAGTCATTATCAACATCCAAGCAATAGAATCGATGGTTCTTGCAGGAAACGGGACGACGGAGTAGTTGCAGCCAAGTGTCGCCAGAAGACAAAGACGCAGGCAGGAGTACCGGAACTGCACCGGGACCAATGACCAAAGAACGGGAGTCTCTCTTTCCTGCTTCAACCGACGTACCGATGCAATGCCCCAGAACCAATCGTGCGGCATGCGACGAACCCTGTCGATCAATGGCTAAATCAATACCTTTAGTACTTAACACATTCCTAACGAACTCCCTCAAATGTGGCCGCCAAACAAAAAGGGAATAAAACTCTGCTTAAACAATCTTTTCGTTTAAAATTTACGCACAAAGGCACCCCTTTCACATCCGTGTTCTATTTTTTTTTATTTAACGCGTCTGAAGTTGTTGTTTACCATTTTTTAATTCGACGTGCCACACGTCGAATTAATGCGGTTATGACCAAAAAACGAGGGAAGGCAAATCGGTTCAGCAGCATCTCCTCAAAAACCAGACACATTTGTTCAATTCTGATCGGACGTAATTCAAGTATGTCGGTGGGAGAGCTGCAGTGCGTAAGGACTAAAGGTATTATGCTCCATAGAACTTAGTTACGACGTTTTTAGTGTACTAACCTCCAACGAGATCTCTGAGCGTAAAACCGTCGTCCGCTAGTACACGATCAGTGGATAACATCAGCCCTACGTCAGCGTAAAGGTGTGCGCTCTAACGAAAAATTGCCGCCGACAAATGCGCAATGTAACTGCGCATTTCGGCAAGTCAGCTCTTCAACACTGCGGTCGTTTAGAGACTATACTTAGACATCGAGGTGGTTCCTCTCTTATCGCGCAGAACAATGGAAAGTGAGTCGTCAGTTACTTTGCGGTGATCTGGATGGTACACCGAATTTTTATACATGAATCTGGACGGTACAATGAATACGATGCGCGCATAGACTTTTGCTGTTAATTACTGCGCTATCCTCGCTGCTTTTCGGGTGCGATATATTACAATATTTTTTACGCAAATTTATGGTGTTGTTTCCTATTGAACGAGTGAGCAAAGCGAATGATGTCCTGTTTTCACAGTGGCTGACTGGACAGGTATGGAGGGGCGGGATATTCCTAATGGCCTCCAACTTTCAGATTTTTTTTAAATCCGTAACAGGAAGACTCACCTAAGTTTTATTGGTTCGGTATTAACTTTACCCACAGATTTAAAATTACAAATAATAATAATAAAGGTAATTATAAAATGCTAGTAAAACAAGTACTTTGCATCGAGTACCCTAACAAAAATTGGCCACATGAAATTGCAGTGTTATATTCAATATGAAATTTGTCACAATTTTCGTGTGAATATTTTAAGTTTTGTTAATACATCTAAAACCGTACCCTCAGCGCAATATGATTTCTCCTACGCTCCCTCCCCCCCAAAAAAAAAAAATACCTGCTGAATTTACTGAAAATATGGTGTTCGAAGATTTGAAAAATGTGAAAGTCGGATGAACAAGAACAAAGGGAACGGGAAACTGTAAAACAACGAAGCTTTCAGTTTGTTTTTTTGTAAGAAAACCAATACCAGCGTCCGATGAAAACTTTATCTGGTCAGTGATGGCATCGTCGCACACAAGATTCTGGCTCATTTGCCGTATCGTAGTAGCAAACGTTACGAGACAATTTTTTTTTATATAGGCTAATGTGCAATATAGTAGATATTCTTCAGTACACCACACATTCAGATTTTTTAGTAGTGTCCTGTTGGTATGTCAGCCGTTCCAACTGCATACATCAATTACACATTTATTATTCATTCTGCCATACGACACGTCGAATTAGTAATGCAGTGTTAGTGCATCCTTGTTTCAGTATGGGTCTACCGTATCAACGGAATAATCTTTCAAGTCTTTTCCGTCATGCAAACAAAAGCATGGCTTTTCATCACTTGGGTTTCATGCACTGGTGAATTTTTTTTTAGTCGGAAGCCGTCGGATACAGGTCGATTCTGACATATTCATTTCATCGTGACCAAAAAATCCTTTCTGGAGACGTTGACCCGTCAACAACCTTGGGTTGCGAAGACTGGAAACCACAGCTTTCTCACTTCGTGTTGTCATGGCAACCAGCACCTCAGCAGATCACTAGCAACAACGTCCAAAGATGATACCCAAATGTTGTCGCACGGGGCAACGGAACAAACAACCCTGGCAAGAGAGGATTTTCTACCTTGACCGAAGACGTTTCAATACCCATCTGAGTTGAACTACGTCAGTTCTATGGACAGCCGGAAATTCTTTCATCAAATATTGACTAGATAGGTGCGCTGTTGATTGATGAGTGGACGTATTACAACGAAGATTAGCTCATTAAACATTAACGTGTGCTGGCAATTTCGCAAAATCCAATTTCGCAGAATACAACTTATCGGCTATAATACCACGAGTGCTTCTATGAAAACGATAATGTGTGTGTTTTAACACCAAACTCCTTTTCAGATTTAATTTCCCGAGACTGGAGATCGAGGGAAATTTGTTGGAAAGGAGTTGAGTGCTAAAACACCCAAATGATACATTTAATACAAGCACGAGTGGAATTTGTTTGAGAATTGTTGTTTTCTTTTCCCTAAACGATTTTCTGAAGGAATTTCGTGTTAGGGATTCGGTTTCGACTTACGATCTCGATTTCGACATACGAAGTAATTTTGATTTACGGTGTTTAGTTTTGTTTATAATGTTTACCTTTTATGTTTTGTTGACGATGTTTAACTCTTATCTGGCGTAGCGTTACCATCCACCATCGCACTTCATCAACCAACCATTAATTTCGTTCGCTACGGCATTGGCATTTCGTATTAGGCCTAACCTCATTTTTATATTGTTGATACGCCTATTGAAACGTATAAGCAGCTTCGTGTTTCCGTAAAAACCCGACGATTAACGAAGCTGACGTCATTTCCTTAATAACGGCATAAAATAAAGCAGCATCTTCTAAGTAAGGTATACTGTACAGATCTGTGGTTTGTTTGTCCGCGCTCATTGAGAAAAGCTTCGTTCTGTATAATTACTGAAGGAGGAGGTGGTCCGCTGTTGGTTTCGGTTTCGATGAGCCGGAATCTTCCCAGTGTAATCCGACCATGGTCCTCATTTAGTGAAAAGAAAATGGAAATTCTCAGGGTAATTCGGTTTCGCTTTCGATTAGCCGGGGTCTTTTCAGTGTAAGTCGACCATGGTTCTCGTTTTGCGGAAAGAAAACAGAAATTCTCAGAAAAAAATTGTCCATTTTCGCAGAAATTAATTTTGAGGTCAGTATTTCCAAACTCTTAGAAATTATGTCCATCTTCAAAGAATCAAATTTACATTAGAAAAATATGACCTGCTATCCCATTGTGAGCTGACATACCACAGCTTATTTGTATGGACCTTTATTAGAGTCGATTAGTCTCTTATGCGAACGGTTTGTCTGGGTGTCTGTCTGTCTGGGTGTCTGTCTGTCTGTCTGGGTGTCTGTCTGTCTGTGTGTTCGCGCTGTAGCGTTTTAACGAATTATTGGATGTCTGTCAAATTTTGGACACAGATTCTATGGCACATTTCTAGGTCAAAGTTCGAAAATGGATCGATTCCGCCAGGGAAATCTTACACTAGAAATAATTAAAGATTTTTGTTCTTCAGCCGACTGACGTCATCCATCCACGACCAATTACTGGGAACTATGTAGTCTTCGTCAGCATCTGATGTCACCACCAACCGACCAATGACTGGCAAATTATAGCACAGATCACTGACGTAAGCACGCGGCTCCTCTGATCAAGATTCGTACGAACTGGATAACAAGTTTGTATAGTCATGTCGGCATGCGAAATTAGCGTAGACTTAGGCTACTTGTTTGGACAATCGTTCATGAATTTGATGCTTAGTATTTTTTTGGGGGGAGGGGGAAGAGAAATATTTGAAACAACTTCTACTGTATGACATTTTTTTTGTTGTCAGGGGAGGGGGGGGGGGCCAAATTCATAAAACTACTTTTGGGCAACGACTGTGATATCTAGATATTTCATCCTTATCAGTCGTGCGACGTGGCAGTCGGATGAATGAAATGTTCAAAACGCCCAGACTAAACGGTTTGGAGGCTTCCCGTTTCGTAAAACTGCTAAACGGTGCTGAATATTTTTAATGTTGATTCAGTTCACTAGTGTTCTAATTAAACTTACAGTTTAAAATGAAACCGATTGAAGAATCGTAGTGGGCTCGTCTTTAAATGAGAGGTGCGCGCCGCTATGCCATCCGACGCAGTTGATCAAAACATGTATGGGGGGATTGATGCAAAAAAAAGCTAGAAATGCAAGCGACCACTGGTTTTACGGTTGCATACTCGTCGTGGAACCGCGGCCAAGAAATCATTTGGGTATTAGGATTGTATTCTTAGGAGGGGTAATTATTCACACGTGTTAGACAATTAGTAGCCATAGCGATCGCTGTATTCGCAAGGGAAAACTAATCGATTCTCACTATAATTGGTTTAATCAAGTTTATTATTATTTATATATGAATGACGGGATCTATTGTCAGGAAAGTGAGGGGTCCCCTGTTTGAACCGGGTTCCACGTTACACGACTGCTTGCGTCATGCACTTTAGGATTACAGAAATCTCGATATAATCAGTAGCATGAAGCGCACCCTCTCTGTTGGTGTTTCATACAGGTTAAACAAAAAAAATGTCTGCCACCACTCATCTTAAATGAAAGATTTTTTTCTCGATTTTTTTATTGGTGCGGGACTAGAACACAGGAAGTCACTTTTTTCCTTCTAAGTTGGGTCATGACCAATGACAAGAGGTAGCAGGTAACATTGTTCTTCCACACATTTGATTCTGCAAAAATGGACATCATTTCTGCGAGCTTGGAGGTGACCGGTGGAGTAAGTCTTATTCGTGAGGAAATGAAATTCTAAACAGGAGTTTTAACAGGTGTCTAAACAGATGTTCTAAACCATTTAAATGAAAAGGTAGGTAGAGGTCTTCCTTAGCCCTTTTGCATAATCAGCTCTCACACACACCGTAAATCGTGTGACGGGTCCCCGGGGACCCTGATCAACGTGACAGGCACAGCCCAGTGATCATAGTGGACGGCTACACCTGCCATTTGAAAGCAGCTTCGCATCCGACGACCGACAAAGGTACAGTTCCGGTCAAAAACAACGCCTTCGTTACACAGCAGAAGTTGCAGGATTAATGTATGTGACTCTGAACCAGAGTGTTGATATCTCGAAAACTACTGGACAGAATTGAATGAAACAAAAACTGGGTTGCTTATTATGCAATCCGCTATATTTCTATACGTAATACATGTAATGGTAAGTAGCCAAATATAATTGGCCGAGCGAGCAACACGAGTTAATAACTAATAATATATCTCATAAATTACGATAATGCTATATTTCTATACGTATGACATGCAATATTCAGCAGAAAAATATAATATGCAACTCAGTCTTTGTTTCATGAAAATCATTCCACTGGTTTTCGAGATATTATCAGATATAAATTTTTCTCGCTCGGCCAATTATTTTCAGTCAGGTAACGTAGTAGTTAATGAGGGTAGAAATACAGTAGACAATCTAATATGCAATTCAGTCTTTGTTTCATGAAAATCCTTCAAGTAGTTTACGAGATAACTGAAATTCTTCATGGTTGTTATTACGACCCACGATATAACGAAAAAGGGTTGTTTTTTTTTACCGCAACTGTACATATGTAGCTTGAAAAACTAAAATGTGGTAGTTTTAATAGTCGTCTGATTACGCGAAATACCCCTATGCAGCAAGGGACATCAAACTTTTTAGAAATAACCCTGTTGCTACGACAACGACTTTGTCACCGCAACACCGAGAAGAATGACTCAAGTCCCAAGTTGCAATGTTAAGATTGACATAATCACGAAAGATTGAGCAGGCATAGCCTAGACTGGTAAGAGTGATAGGCTACAAGCCAAGCGAATGCCAGATCGAACCAGCATCTGATAAGGCAAGAGTTAATTCGGAACATTTAACTGCGTTTGTAAATGGATTAACAGTTTACGGATGTTCCAGTAAATCTCGGAGTTTCTCGTAGCCTATGCTGTTTGTTACCTATTACTCTTATTCATTCAACTATGTAGAGTTCCTCGAAGTTTAATCAGCTACGCAGTTTTGTCTCCTTCTTAAGATGTGAGCAAGTTTTACTGTAAAACCATAGTTTCTTCCTTTCGACGCAACAGCAATGAGACCGGAAATTAAGGTAGCCATAACTGTTTACTGAGATTAGTCTTTGGGAGTCAGAAAATCAATTTCAGATTAAATATCTACGTCGTAGGCAAATTCGTATGAGATAAGCATCAAGGAAAATAGAAAAATCTCTCAAAATAAAATTTAGATTATCTACGACATCATGACGATTTGCTTTGCGTATACGGTTCCGTCAAGTTCGACAATTGCTAATAGCCAATAAAAGGGTTAAGTTGTTGACGACGATAAAATTTCAAAATCTATAAAATACTCGTTTTATCTTCAAAGCGCAACCAAAACAAGTCATATTTGCAGAGGTATTCATCGCTTTTGAGTTTTGGATTTCGGAATAATTTTGTTGGGAAATGTTTGGAAATGTTTATTTTCCTATATTTCTTTCGGTGTTTTGGGAAGATCACCCTTTTCTGCTCCTCTTTTCACTCCTTTCGTAGCCTTTTTGCCCCCCCCCCCCCTTTTTCTTTTTTTTACCTTTTTTTGCTCTTTTACACTAACTGCCGCTCCAGCAAATGTCGGCAATTTTTTTTCATAAAAAGGGCACTTTGCTATTACGGTAGGGCTTGCGTGCACATCCCTGTACCTTCCCGTTAATTACTACCATTTCTGAATTTCCATCAGCATTGCTTTGCCTGCATCCTATAGTCAACTGTTTTAGCGTAGCGTCAGTATTTGTTTTTTTTTTGTCTATACTATTACTGCCGATTTCTTACGTTTTGAACAATACAGTCTTGCTCTTAACACTTCAACAGCAAATTTCGCTCGTGGTGAAAGAGCTAATGCAGGGAGTTTGACTGGGCGGATATGTTAATGTGGTGAGCAAACGATGGTGAAAGGTTGAAAGTTATTTAGAGCAGTTTCATTGCTTATAGATGTTTTAATGGTCAGTAATTTAGATGTTGCACTCGTCTGCCACGATACAAATCCCTGCTTTAAACTAATGTGGTGTGGGGAGACTAGCGGTGAATTGTTTGGGGCATGGTGTAACTCAAGTGGGGACAATTGGGGGAAATTGGAGAATAATTTCTAGTGAATGATCGAAAATAAATAACTTAGGATGGCTGCAGTCAGACTGGAATGAAACAGGGGTTGGAACTACATTGTTACCGAACAGATAATCTATTACAATTACAGCCCCGAAGATCCCCGAAGTTAAGCAGCATTTGGGCTGGATTGATACTTGGGTGGGTGACCGCTTGGGAAGCTGGCTATTGCAGACATAGGGGCTTCGGGCAGATGACCAGGAGTGGTTAACGCTCGTTAAACCATTGAAACCTCTATTACAATTGCTGGAAACACCGATTCTCGTCAGATCCCCGAAGTTAAGCAGCATTGGGCTGGATTGATACTTGGGTGGGTGACCACCTGGGAATCTGGCTGTTGCAGACATAGGGCCTAAGGGCTTCGGGCAGATAACCAGGAGTGGTTAACGCTCGTTAAACCCTTTGAAACCCTTTGATCTATTACAATTGGCGACTAGGCAATGCACGAGTTTGCATTGTTCTTACTAATCTGAAGTACTCGTACCTATCGGTGTTTGATATGTTCATTGGTTTCAGCGTTTGTTCCCGTCAAATTCAGTAATTGCTGTGTTAAGATGGAAAATGGAAACATGCAAAATAAACTAATTTATTACAGAATATCTCACTTGGCTGAGCAATTGTGATATTCAGAATTGTGATATTGAGGAATGACTTTTCTTAACTGACTTATGCTGTGTTGCTTTGCTTCATAGGGAAGCCAGGAGATTTCCTCACTGAATAGTTCTACTGTTGATGTAACATCTAAACACATTTCCCATTTTACACACCAAGGGCAGAAAAGACAGCATGTCCCTTCAATTTTTCAGAAATCTTGCAAATTGGAAAAAGCATTCCATCACTGACTGGCACGACAACTCCATCTTCCCCGATATTTTCTCGAAGAACATCCACTATACAAGCTGAATAATGGAACATCACGGTTTTGTCAAGCACTCACATCCAATGCTCGATGCGCACGAAAAACTCATTTTGCACGTTACTTTCCAAGTCAGGCTGAATGCGCCAGTTGCAGCCAATTGTATGCATCTTCCAAACTGAAAAGACAGCTGTATTCGTTCACACAGAACGCTATGGTAGAGTTCCAGTCAAATAGTTAGTACTATTCAAAACCAGTCCTCAATAATTAGCTCACCGTCCAACACACCTGACACATACGATCTATTATACCCTTATTTACCTATACCTAACTAAAAAACAAGCAACCCTGGTTAACAACACAGAAGCACCGTTGAAGAATTTGGTTTATATGATTATGGTTTGGTAGCACGAAGTGAAAATTGAATGCTTGGTTACACCCTTCTATAAAATTTATTAGTTAACTTTGACTTTGACTTTGACTTTGACTTTAACTTTGACTAGTTCCAAATGACTCGTACGTTTTTAAAGTTTAATTTAGCATGGAGCAAACAACCATCAGAACAACCACAACACACTATTCGGCAACCGTGGTTCAAAGAAGCTCAAGAACCACACATAAATTCCGACTAGAATAGAATTCCGACTCTTCACGGTACTTTGTCTCTTGCGACATTGAAACCTTGATGTGGGCGTTTAATGTATTTGTGCGACCAATTCTAGAGTATGCCAGTCCGGTATGGTCACCCCACTTATTGAAACATTAATTTAATCGAATCTGCACAGAGAAAATTGATCAAATATTTACCCGGTTTTTAAAAATTTATTAGATTTTAAAAATAAGTCCCTATTCTGAACGACTAAAACTCTTGCAACTAGAGACATTTGAAACAAGGAGGCTTAGAATTGACCTAGTTTGACATTTTCGATATTACATGGTTTTACCAGCGTCCCAGACCGCCTCTTTACTTTAAGGATGGGGAATTATACGCGTGGCCATAATTTCAAGCTGGTCGTTCTTCCCTTTAGGAGGGATTGTTGGAAATTCTTCTTCTCGCACCGTGTGGCGAGGCCTTGGAACGATCTCCCGGCTGATGTTGTCCAGGCACCGTCACTGGCTGGGTTTGGTTGGATAGATAGAAAAACTGATACGTAGCTGGAGTAGCAAGTGTGCACTGAATAAACCAAGTTTACACCTCAAATTTTAAATGTTTTTTAATTTATCAAATCATGGATACTCAACACCAGGTGCTTATTATGTTCCTAGTTACAAGGAGTCAAACTCATTATAGATTTAGGATACTCGAGCATCACATAATTATAGTGTCCGCATCCTATCTTATGTTCACCCCAGAACGAACACAGATGATCAATTGTACGTTTTTGGCAGCAGAGTGCCTTGTTGATATCCAAGATGGTTACAAAAACAATGGCGGCCGTCGATTAAAGCCGCCCCTCCAGGAAGACGTAGTCGCTCATAAAATACCTGCAGGACTCAAGATACGCCGCGCACACAATACGTCTTTCGATCGTAACCAATGTATGAAGGACTGCAATAGCGGTCCTTATGTAAGCCTGAATACAATACAATACAATACAATATTCAATACAATATTCAATACAATATTCAATACAATATTTTTGTTGTTGATCAACTTGTTTGGGAAACTTTGCTTCCATCCCGAGAGCGAACCAATGAACCGATTTTAAATTTGTGTAGCTTATAATCTAGGTGTTACCAAAGATCAGGGCCTTTTGAGTGCCCGGAAATAGCTCGGCTCCAGCTGTGAAGCGTCGCAGTGAGTGGCCGGACCAGAAAGTCGAAGAACGTTCCTGCAACAAACCGTGGTGACTCATGTAAAATCCACGTAGGGAGTATTGCCAGAGCCGAACACCAGAAACCAAGTGCCACTTATAATTAAGTGGTTTTTTTTTTTGTTTTACTGATATTAAGCAATTGGGTGGTTTTCAATTAAATCCTAAGTACTCATGAGATTTGTAATTAATATGTTGCTATCAGTCTGCTGACTCGTTGATGTAATGGCCTGCGGGCTGGGTGCACGTCAAACACCAAAAGTCGGCCGACTCGTCAATTCAGCGATTGCGCAGGCTAATCGAATATTGGAGGACCTGTTAGTTGCACTTACGTAAAGTAATTACCTGTCCTGCCTGACTGCATATTTTAAAATTTAAATGCCATTGCGCTTTAATTTGAAAATTTTGTAGTAAAAATTAATTTGTAGGCAGGGTACAATTATTTTAAAAGTTGTTTCCAGATTAAAAAAAAAAAAAAACAAGCCCCACAATTGACACAAACTAAGCAAAATCTAGACACACGCTAGTGTGTCACGCCAAGTAATAGTAGCTCGTCCGATTGTAGACATCCGATTGTTAAAAAATGATTGTTAACGAAAAAAAAGGCGGCGGCACTAGCAGTCTATGTCTTTTAACTGAAACCAACTTATACCTGATTTCAGCAAAATGGTGTAAATTCCCAATGCGGTAGAAATCTTTGCAAATCGTTTGAATCAGGTGTCTTGGGTCCAGTAACGGAGAAAACGTCAACACGAAAATGTGGGAACGTGTCCTTCATGGAGACAAAGTGTCCTCAATAACGTTGAATTTGTGTTACTGGTGACTAGCAACTAGTCCGCAGGGTCCCATGTTAATAATTCTCATAGGGTATAACGACACGTCTACAGCTGATTAGGGAAAGTTGCAAGATCTAAACTTCGGCAGGCAGGTAAAGCGTCATATGGGGAAGTGCCTTTTTCTAAAATGGGGTTGCAGCTAGAAGCGCGTGGCCCTGAAGTGGCTCGTAAGTGTAAAATTATTGTTGTAACCATTGTTTGTATTGTCACCCAACAGTAGATTATAACATGCTTTAGTGTTACACGCTTATCGTTTCAGTGCCTAATTTTCAGAATTCATTGTTGTTGCAAATAGGTGGTTTGGTGTTGTAGCTCTAAGCAATGGGATTAGTTATGGGGCGCATGGCATCAGGCTAGGGCCTCAATAAAAACATAAATGGAAATGGTTCACTAAGAGACGAAGTATCTTTTATTGCAAAGGTTTGGTCGGTTTTTTGTTATGGTACACGAATCCAAACAAAATTATCTGCCCCAGGACGATAAAAGGGACAATTATGTGTTTGTGAACTCCATGGTAACTAAGTGATTGAATGATTAACGTTAACCGAGGTAGGGCCAAGTGAGCAGGGATTCGCTGATTGAGTGAACGAAGCGAACGAAAATCACCGTCAAACCGTGTCAATTTGGCTGACGTAACGGCTAACTGGGCAATGGCAACGGTGAAAATTATGAATGAGAAAATTTACAGACATAAAATTATTCCAGACAGAAGAGGTTGAGGGGACGATTAAACCGTCTGATCCTTCGTTCGTTCACAGTCCTATGAAAAGTGTGATATCCACCCAAAACCAAAACTGGTTAAGAGAAGTCGCCAATTAGTTTCAAAAAAGTAGCGATATCATTCAACCAGGGGAAAGTCCGCCAAGGTTAACCCTGTTAGCCAAGTGAATCGCACCTAATAATACTTTGGACGTTAAATGAAAACTTGAAGATTGCTACCGTCAGTAGCAATGTTCTAGTTTTCATTTAACTTTCGAACTATTAGTATGTGCGATTAACTTGGCTAAAAGGATTAACCTTGGCGGCCTTTCCCTGGTTGAATATCACTACTCTGAAAGGCAGACGCTTTTTTGAAACTTGGAGGCTTCTCTTATACCAGTTTTGGTTTTGGGTGGATTTTAATTTTCAGCATGCGTTGTATCCATGCCTTCTTCACAACAATGATGATGAAAACATTAAAATACGAGGAGATGGAAGAGCGATGGCCTGCATCAGTCGTCCATGTTGGAATGACGTGAACAAGGCTGACTAATGCAGGCAGTCTCTCTTTCATTCAGTACCATTTTTGTAAAATTTTGTTTGGCTTGTGTCAGTTGTCGGCCTTGTTTTTATCAAGAAACAACATTTTTACTGAAACAACATTTTTACATTCCTTTGGCTGATACGGAATGATCAGCCGAGTTTCTCGTTGATATCATACAATTTGTCCTCTCGACGTAAGCAACATGCCTTACTTTTTTACGAAACTGTTTTGCGAATTTCTGTTTGCTGTTACAGCGAAGCTACATAAAAGAATCAAATCGTACGCAGAACTTTGTATATGCAAAGATGATGTTGCCGCAAATATTTGCTAAAATTACCCAACAATTTTTTTTGGCAAACCCACGGGCGACGAATGATTACGAGAGGAAAACGTACACATTACGATGAGTCAGAATAAAAAGGTTTAAGATTACGTTTTTATTTATACGTTTATAAGCAGAGACGAAAGCCAACCAAAGTCTACGCAGAAAATGTCGCCAGTTTAGCTTGAATTTCGGATGAAAATAAGATCTACTCAGAAATTTTTGCCTTCCCCTCTCGAAATATTAATTTTGCAAGTGGATCCGTATTGTTTGCGTGTTGTCAATTTTAATAAGAGTGTGCTACGGTTCGATTGTAAAACTTGCATGGACGGATCCTCGAAGTTTTATTTCAACAAGAAATTTCCTTACGGCGATAAAAGATCTTTTATTTACATGTGACTGCTAGCTTCTGCAGATTTCCATGAGTCAACAACATGTTTGCACACCACAAACCTTTCTGTCACAACTATACGAAAACCAAATAATTTAACGATACGAATCGCTTAGCAGCGAAGAGGGGAAAATGGCCGCCAGCACGCAGAAGTGACGTCATGTGCGCAGCCGCAGAAGCTTCATGCAAAACGAGCTGGGGAACAGACGCTAGCATGGAGCGCCATGTCCATCACACGTAGTGAGATCTTACATTATAAACCAAAGTCTCATAGCAGAAACGAACACAAGCACCCCCTCAAAATGGGAACATCCTAAACTGAGAGTGGGGAGAAGGGCTGGAACGGGGAATGCCCGTGTGTGGGGCAGTGCTTCTGTTGGCCCCACTATTTGATTGGGAAGGAGGAGGATACAAAAATTATCCTTCTAACCAAACACCGTGGTCATCTCAGCGGCAAGTCTTAAATGACGTCATGCACAGTTATTTTTCACACGGTACGCATCGCTCAAGCCACGGCGCAAGACTGGGAGTGGGGGTGGGGGTTAGTGAGCCTGTTACCGTTAAGCATACGATTACGCATTAACTGAAGCTAAAGGAGAATTTTTGGGGGGTTGTTTGGAATGGAGACTACACCAATTTTGCCAAAACTTCGTAAAAGGGGGAGGGGCACTATTAAGTCAAATAATCACCCAAATTCAACTACGCGTTGCAAAGAGGAGGAAGGGAGGGAAACGGAGAGGTGAGGGAGAGGTGAGGGAGAGGATGGGATAAAAGGGGGACGGGAAAGGGCAGGGGGAGGATTGGCGGAAAAAGGGAATGTTACAGGAAGAAAAACATTGACTGTTGCAATGAGCGTTCAGGCAGGACCGAGCAAAAGCTGGGAAACAACCACGGGCGAAACAAATCCCCGGGCGAAGCCGGGTACGACTGCTAGTAGTATGTAAGTTCGTGCTACAACGTATCGTGACCTGATAAGGCAATGATTAAAGGCATTGCTCGTGTTTTTTCTATTGACACAATTATGCTTGTGATTTTCAATCGTTGTAATTTGAACAAAGTTCTGGGCCACAAATTTGACTAACTCGTCAAACTAGCATGTAACATCATGCTGTGACTGGGAATATGGAATTTAGGACGCCGTGCAGCACATGGGCAGTCGTAGCTCGGCAACTGAAGCGAAAGAGACAAACCAAGCTGAAAGCTTCACAAATGCATTGGATCGTTTAAGTTTTATATTTATCCGGATATCCGGTCAACCGGCCAGTACCATTATGCAATGCTTGTACCACCCTGACCGAACTGTATCAGATTTACGAGCCGATGGGCTATATCCCTTAGATGGCCAATCCGCGAGAACTACGAGTCGATGGCGTCTCGGCCGAACTGAATCGTTTAAGTTTGATATTTATCCGGATATCCGGACACCCGGCCAGTACCAATAATTATTCCACCCCTGGCGAACTGTATGGATTTGTCACTCGATGGGCGATATCCCGCACATGGCAAATCCACGAGAACTACATCAAGATGACGCCATCGAGACGCAGTTCGAGCCGATTGGCCATGTGAGGGATATCGCCCATTGGCTCATAAATGCGATATATAGTTTGCTCCGAGCTGGTAACTAATTTATCTTGTGGTCCCTAACTTTCGAAATGAAAAATGAAATTGATGGGGTAAATGGAAAGTTTGCCTTCATAGCCATGTTGTTTATGCAAACATTGTGTTGTCACGTTTGCATAATTTTGTATTGATGTAGTCAGGTTTGCGGCCGATACCCTTTGAGCGGGGGGGGGGGGGGGGGGGATTTTGGCTTGGGGGGGGGAGTTTCTATTTAAAAAAAAAGGTGTAGGAGAACCAGTTTTGTTTTAATTCAATGGACTGATGTTTATTATCGTGTTTCACATTATGTAAAAATTATGTCGTTCACATCACAGTCACGTCATGTGACATTACCCCACTTTACTGCGCGATAAAAAGGAAAAATCATCAGTGTGTTATCCAAGACATATCGTGCGTTGCTCGGATGTCGATGGAAGCTTGACTTACCAGATGCAAGCTACGGTCTCGCAGATTTTTGTTGTCAGCGCGACAATGCTATACACAATGCAAGCATTCGTGATTTGATATTTATGGTATACGTCAGTGGTTCCCAACCTTTTTCAAACTGCGACCACCCCCCTAAAAAAAATTTCTGCAACCCCCCCCCCCCTCCCCCCAAGTAAAGTCCTTCGCCCGTTGGTTTCACAACTAAGGGGTGTGGGGAAGCGTTGTGAGCCAACGCTTTTTTTTTGCCTTTTAAGCATTTTAAACGTCGTCATTTGCTCATAAAAAAAACCAAAATAGCCCTAGTATTTTATAGAATTATACATGTCAGAATGGAGAGATTAGAATTAGAATTTAGAAGAGATAAAAGCACTTTACATTTAATTAATTTTATTAATGATTAAGTTTCAGGGGTAAAAAGATTTTAAGATTAAAAGATTTAAAAAAAAGTAAAATAATTTTTTTTTTCATGCTTATGTATCGCGACCCCCCAGAAGACACTTGCGACCCCATTTGGAGTCGCGACCCATAGGTTGAAAAACACTGGTACATGTCACTAATACATTAATTGTACCACAAAGAGGGCATTTAAGCATAATGAACCATAATGCTCACAGAGGTGTAGCCGACGGTTAAACCTAGATCCACCCAAAACCAAAACTGGTAGAAAAACCCGCCAAGTTTCCAAAAACGGTCGGCCTTTGAAGGTAGTGATATCATTCCACCAGGGCAAGGCAGCCAAGGTTAATCCTATTAGCCAAGTTAATCGCACATACTAATAGTTCGAAAGTTAAATGAAAACTAGAAGATTGCTACTAGCGGTAGCAATCTTCAAGTTTTCATTTAACATCCAAAGTATTATTCAGTGCGATTAACTTAGCTAATAGGATTAACCTTGGCGGCTTTTCCCTGGTGAATGATATCACTACCTTCAAAGGCCGACCGTTTTTGGAAACTTGGCTGGTTTTTCTACCAGTTTTGGTTTTGGGTGGATATCACAACTTTCATAGGACTGTGAACGTACACAAGGTTACACCGTCTGTTTAAGATGCTTTAATCCCATTTTTGCACACACTGGCTGACAATCGCTGATTTCGTTCGCTTCGCTCACTCAATCAGCGCATCCCCTTCAGTTGTTTTGTTTATCCCTACACCTTCCCCTTAATTTTTCAAGATTTCGTTCACAATTAGTCATGCGGAAACCCCCGAAGGTCGCTGTTACTAAACAGCAGAACGCGAAGCATTTTATTTTTGGGTTATTAACAAAAAACCCATTAGCTCGTGTATGCTAGTATTGTTGCATAACCATCATCTAACGTGCATCCCTTTATTCTTACGCAATCCACGGCAACGTTAATGTTTCCTTATTTTGTCCTTAGTTACAGTTCAGTTTTTAGTTCGTCCAGGCTTTACAATAAATCTAAACACCAGTGTTGATTGTTCAAGACATTGTTGCTTGAAATCTTTGGTTGCAACTTGGAAAAGAAACGAAATATAAATTCGCTGGTGGCGAATTTCAAAACCCTCCCACGCATTTGTTCTGACCCCTACAACTCTCAAACCAACAAAAAGACCATGCTCAGATCACCATGCATCCGTGTGCCAAAATTCAGCTACGTAGGCCTTCTCAATTTTGCGCTAGCCATGAGCAAAAAGTCTATGGGATTTAACATGGGAAAAATCTTATTAGCTAGCTAGACAGTAACATAAAAACAACGTTACTGACGCATCTTGGTGGACACTCATCATTTAAATTTTAGCTGGCGTTTTCTCAATCTCTGACCCTTCCCCTTACATTTTCCACAATTTGAAACATTTCTGTCACATTAGGATTTATCCTCAACATGCCAAAACAGACACACGTCTGCTATAGAGCCGCTCAATTGAGGCGGCCCAATAGCAATCAATTTTTTAACAATCGGATGTCCACAATGGGATGATGTACTGTAACTTGGCGGCGACACACTAGCGTGTGTCTAGATTTGGATTAGGACATGATGCATTATCGTTTGCGAAATCACCTGACGGATTAGTAATCGAGCCATATACCCCGCGAGCTATGGTAAAATCCACCCACATTAGTCAGTGGAGAAAGTATTAGCGACGCGACCAAAGCCTGCTTACCACTGATCTGTCTGTATTCATCCGCGAGCTCCAACTCAAACAATGATGCAGAATTAGCATAACAATTCATTCACGGGAATATTTTTAATGCTAATAATTTCACATTTTTTAAGCAGTGTTACCGTATAGCATGTCTTTATTGTTAATACATTTATTGTTTAATGCTTAATAGTG
>JAHWFP010031290.1:8303-21188 GCA_023313725.1 Lithobius niger
CCGCAAGCAACAAACCAAGCTTACTGTCTTTACTGTTTTATTGTCTTTTCATCTGCAGTTGTAATTAATTCTAATTACAAACAACCTTGTTTGCCCCCACAGAAACCATCTGGAATTACAAGTCAATAAAGCTTTATTTATTAATTTTTTTTGACCTTATTTTTGGCAAGACTAAGGAGGACAGAGCAAGTGCCCGCAATCAACAAATCAAGCTGTAATTTGTAGTTAAATGTAATTTGTTTGGCCTAAATAAGTAACACAGAACTAGAACTCGCAAGCAACAAATTATCTCTCCTCCTAGCCCCTACCATCAGCACATAAAAATGGTCTTAGTTGATTGTACAAATTGAGAAGTGCTAGTTTTGTACTTTGATCGAAGAAGAGCACTGACAATTCTCGAAACGTCATCGTTTTTAGGCGAACTTTTTGCATTGTTTTATCGCACGCTTTTGTCGTTGTGCTGTTATTTCGTCGTGTTGTTTTGTCGCGTGCTTTTGTGTCGTTCGCTGTTTTGTCGTTGCTGTATCATGACGTTACTGCTTTGTCACGCGCCATTATTTCCACGCTGTTCTGACGGGCTACCATCTCGGATGTAAGGTTGACAAATAATCCTCCGCAAGAACAGGGTCACCTGCAAGACATTTACTGAATTTCTCCAAAACCGCGTTCACTCAGGCCCTTGCGATCTTTTCCAAATCGACATGAGACTAAAGCGATAAAATCATATTGCATACTTACAAAAAAGAATTTTTTATGGATAAAAGGTCGCATTCACTCTTACGGAGTTGAGCCTGTCACTCACTTGCTAATAATAACAGAGATAACGTGGGATTACATCACTTCGTATTAACTAGGGCCGTCATCAGTTCCGCTGTCGACATAATGGAGCGGGCTCCGCTTTCTTTGCTGTTTGGCTGTCAAGACGATCATTTTTTTAAGAATCGGATCGGACCGGATTTGGCTTGTAATTTCTAAACAGTAAGAGACAGCTGCTTTGGGGTTTGGGCCATTGGAAAGGTGGTGAAAAAAAACCGTGAAAACAGTGTATTCAAACGTCCAAATCGGTCGACGCAAAGTGAAAATATCTTGAATTTGGTTTATTACCGCCAAACGCCACCTGTTTTTCACCAACAATCAATCTTTTAACAATCGGATGCCTCGAACAATTAGAAACGGCTTCGCGTCTCGTTGTTGTTTTGGTTTTGGTTCTTGCTATTGGTCGATTTTGTCACCCTGATGGTTCCTCAACCCCATGTCCGATTCCGGATTTTTCTTCTGATAAACCTTGTCCGGACTCACGTGCTACTGCATGCAAAGTTTGATTTGGATAGTCCTTGTTGTTTTCGCGTAATGCGTGGTCTAAGATTACATTGGAGTGTCTTCATGGCGGAGCTAACGCCCAAAATAACAGAGCTAACGAAGGAGGGGGATTACTTCACGTCGTATTAACAATTATCATACTCTGGGATAACCGAGTATGTATGTGACTAAAGTCCTCCAGCAAAACTAAAAATATTAATACATCCGTTCCTATTCAATATTTTTTGACCAAACTTTGGTCAGATATTAGATAAGTGTGGAAGGTATGTTTAAACTAAAAAGTACGCAATTCTGTGCGAGAATATAAAAGTAGGGAGGCGCACGTATATTTTACAACTGTTCACTTGTTGTCGTTCTTCTTCTTCTTATTTGGGTGGCACCGTTTCAAAAAAAAAAAAACTATTGCAAGACACCTAAAATCTGAAAAACGACCTAAGCTAGAAATGCTATCCTTCATCCTCAAAGAGACCACGCTTTCAATTGATCGAGCCATTCCGTAGTTTTACGGGACCCTGAACGGCCAATTTTATTGTTTTACATTATTCAACCATTGTAATTAGAGAACAACACCAATCGACAAACACCAGCTGCAAGGCACAGACTAAAGAATAAAGAAATACTAAAATGCTCGTGAGCCAACAATTATTCACCAGCACTTTGAAGAAACGTGAAGAGAAAGCAGTATCCTTATTACGAATTAGTTTATTAATGATAGTAGTAAGTAACAAGCGGCTAGAGTGACTACCTAGTCGCATCCGGTCTTCTGTACAGTTCTGCCACTACCAATGGTGAGGCGCACACCTCTATCACGCATTGCAACAGCTATCCCTATAACATAATTTTAAAGCAGTAACCATCAGAACTACCGGTTAAAAATGTGTGAGCTCTTAAGCTTATTTTAGATTTTAGGCGTATTTGACAACTTTTGGCCTAATTCTTACCTGGAACTTTAATTTCGTAAGTAGCACTTACCAGAGATTTGATTTGTATGGTACCCCCTATTCATTTTTACAACACGGTGCGCCTTCGGGGACACAGTTTCAGTGTTAAACGTAACGCGCAATGTAGCCTATATAGATCAGTGGTAGTAGGGAAGTGACCAAAGACCTTGGAATAGTAGTAGTAGTATAGGAAGTGACGGGAGAGACGCTATTGATGAAGTCAGGTGCTACTCGTAGCAACTTGACGTTGCCGTGGTAACGTGGTTTCAGGCCTAATTTTCATTTTTTTAGGCCTAATTTTTTAATGCTGTTTTTATTTCGTAAGTATAGCAGATAGGCCTAATGGAAAATCTTGTTCGATGGTAAGCCCATTCATTCAAGCAACAATGCAACGAGACTATTTTAAACGTAGCTAAAATGCTTTTGTTTTTACGGCTGCAGTGTTATGCATAGGATTTCAATTCGTCGATCAAATGTTATTATTTCATTTAGTTACGTCGAAGAAGTCTATTAGCTATAAGGAAGTAACGATGTTTTAATCTGCCATGTTATTTAACTAACTTTTGACACTGAATCTAACGTTGTGAAATGTGGTCGTCAATTTCTGGTACCTTTGCGAAGTTGAAGAGGCGACAGACGGACGGACAAAGTCGTTGCAATAGTCTTCTCAGCCGGTACGGCTGTACAGAAGACTAAAAAGGTACACGGACTACAAACAAAATCGGCAAATGTGCCGTAAAAAGAGTGTTTACTTCTATATTGTTGGCTCATATTTACTTCCACCCCCGTGGAAGTAAATATGAGCCATACCCCCCCCCGCCTCCTCAAAAGGTTTTTACCGACGTCACTGTATGTTAAGTATACTTTTGATTGACACTAATATATTACTGATTTTGTTTTTTTCTCTTTTATCCCTTTTTTTTCTCTTTTTTTTAACTTTATGGTGGGGTGTCAGTGATATTTTATCCTTCCCTGTACAGTTACATGTATATGTGTGATAAGGTTATAAATTACAAATAAAAATTACAAATCAATGGTTCTATGTCAGAAACATATCGCTAAAGATGCTGTGCACTGACAGTACACATCGCTCTGTGCTAGCTTAGCTTTCACACCAATTATGTGTGCTGACAGATATTCAATTGTGTACTGAAAGATATTCACTTGTGTACTGACAGATATTCAATCGTTTACTGACAGATATTCAATTGTTTACTGGTAGATATCCATTTGTGTATTACAGATATTCAATTGTGTACTGAGAGATTTTCAATTGTGTACTGACAGGTATTTAATTGTCTACTGAGAGATATTTAATTGTGTACTGAGAGAGAGAACACAGGACCTGATTAAAAGATTGCTGGTGGCCCTGGGATGTTCTAACCCGGAGTCTTCATTCATTATGTGCGCTGGTTCTAATGATCTTCCACTCGGCCCTCCGAACCGCATTGTGCTGCATCTCACAAACGTAACCAACTCTGTTCGGTCTGTAAGATGTCCGACTTCCAAGATCTCTTTGATCGGTCTTTTTCCTGAAACTTGGAAACCAGAGATCGTTTCTGTGCAGAATACTATCGCTCTCACATCAGAGATTGTAAATATTTCAGGTTGGTCTGAAACTTGGCGGATGCCACTCTCTGTTCCAAAATGCGTTACATTCCATATAGGATGCTTAAATCTGAGCCACACATACAGGCTGAACGACACCCCGATGCCTCATGTGAATAAGGTTCGGGACTTTGGGGTGAGGTTTACATCGAACCTTAAACCTTCCTTGCACTGTAGAAAGATAACTGCTCTGGCTTTCCGTCGGCTTGCAATTGTGAATCGATGTTTTAATTCAGGGAGTATACAGAACCGGGTATGGGTATTTAAAGTCTCTGTGCGCCCATTACTTAAACACGCCACCCCCGTGTGGTCGCCTTCGTTGCTTAAAGATATCGATATGATTGAGTTAGTCAACGATTCACAAAGGGTTTGCCTGGCTTCAGAGAAATTTCGGCTGGAGAACGTCTGCAGAGGCTAAAATTAGAACCTCTGGAACGTCGTAGACTGAAATTCGATCTTGTGTTCACCTTTCTGCGAGGATTCTTATTAGTGGAACTGCCTTTTTTCAACCTGAGCCCTGCTCACTTTACTAGAGGTCACTCCTTGAAGCTTTTAGTTCAGCCCTCGAGACTGGAGTGTCATCGGCATTTTTTTTGCTGTGAGGGTGAAGCCTGTTTGGCACTCCCTAACTGAGGAAGCAGCCTCAGCGATCTCTGTAAGTAGGTTCAGAAGAATTTTAGATAAATTTCCCGTTATCCAGGTGCTTGAGGCGGCAGTATTAATTATAAATTATCATGCTGCATTCTTTCGGATTGGTGTCAGTAGCTCACCGCCCTTCCAATATCCACTCCACTAAGCAGTGAAAAACTTTTTTTTATTATTATTATTACATTGTGTACTGACAAATAATCAATTCTGTACTTACTGACAGATACTCAGTTGTGTGTTGACAGATGTTCAATTGTGTACTGACAGATATTCACTTGTGTATTGACAGATATTCACTTGTGTACTGACAGATATTCGATGGTGTACTGACATATTTTCAATTGTGTACTGACAGCGAGTATCTGACAGTGCATAATTCGTGCTAAAGCTAAGCTGGTACAGAGTGATATGTACTGTCAGTCCTGTCAGTACAGGACTTTCGACAAAGTTTGTTTATAGAGGCTAAGCGGTATACAACAGTGACGGACACCATTGGCAAACAGTATCTGCAAAGTATAAAACTGTTTTAATCAATGTGGTTTGAGTTCTACTATTCTTGTAGTGTCCTGTAGTGTAGTGTTGTGAGTCCTTTGTAGTGTCCACTTTCACCCTTAACGTGTCTTTTCAACTTCCATAACCCTTTGCTTCCACACCAATTCCTGAACTCGAAACCCAAATCATTCCAAAAATGACCTAAAAAATTAATAAAATAATAAAACACGGAGTTCGGTTTACAGCAAAATTGAACAAAAGATTTCATATCGTAGACTTGATATTCAACTTTGCAGGCCGTGCACCTTCTCTTGTTATTACGATTCCCTTTTTATTAAATGTTCTAAACGAGAGGTAGCATTACATTTAAGTTTCTTGAAACGATACGACTGTTTACGACATTGGTAGGCTTTCCGCATGAACAAAAAAAAGGCGGGGGGGGGGGGGGATGATGGGAAACAACTCGTTCCTGGAGCTTCCCCCTTTTTTTTTATTATTGGCAAGCTTACAAGTTCGACAAGAAAAAATCCCAGGCAACAAGCAAACGACAACCAAGTCGTGTGACGAGCAACAACAACAACAACAACGAGATGCAAACTCAAATGACAAGAAGAGGAGGGGGAAGAAGAGATATCTGATTCCATTTCCTTAGAAAATAAGTAGCTAGGAGAGATTTGGCTGACATCAGACAAGAAAATTCTCCTGCTCGTCAAAAGATAACAACCACAGCGAAAGCAAAAGCTACACTCAATTTTGTGTGTGTGTGTATGTATGTATGTATGTGGTTTCCGTGTCTTCTTATTCAGTCCTGATGCATTGCAACAAGCGATCAATAAAGAAAGGCACGAAAGGGAGCCTGATAAGACCCCTCGGAACGAGCGCTTTATTCATGATAATTGCTCCTCGTGGTGACTTGAAAACCGCCAGATGATACCAAAGTACAACTTTTCGACTACGGAGGGCAGCACTGCTTTGATGTTTCAATAGCTCTTTTTCCTTGGCTCTGGTTCTTTACTTAATTTACGGAATTTTGTATTTTTGTGAAAAAAATGTAAATTGTCAGGAGTACATGAAGACCGAAGCTGAGGAGTAAAGGACCCTTAACTGATTCAGTGTACTGTTGCGTTTGACCGTTGTAACGTGATTCTCTTGATCTTTTAAGTCTTAAAAGCAGCAGAATAATAGACATGTTTGCATTTATACGCGCCTTATCGTAGACATTGGTTTGAAAATAAACACTAGGCTACGACTGTGCAATCATGATACGAAATTCATGACTTCTTATAATTCGCTTGAATTCTTCTAACACTTCTCGTATGTAACAGAACTTTTTATAGCTCATAAAATATTATACAATAATAATATTGTACAATAATAATAATACAATACAATAATACAATAATAATATTATGAAAATTGGCCGAATAGAATACGAGGATTGTACATTTTAAATTGTGAATCGACGGGATGGAAGGGAGCGAAAAAGTTATTGTAAAAATGACGTCACACAATCGTGCAAATTACGTCAGGCAAGTGAAAACAAAAATCGTAAGTGACATCACAATGAGTTCGCTAAAATACATACAAATTACGTCAGGCAAGTGAAAACTAAAATCATAAGTGACATCACACTGAGTTTGATAAATTAAAATGACTTCTAGATGCCAAGACTGCGAAAATGTGATAAAAACAAATGAAGGTGATTTTATAAATTGAACACAATGCAAAGGGAAATATCACCATAAATGCGCCGGACTAGCAGCCTCAACAATAAAATCAATGGGAAAGAAGATTAAAAAATGGAAATGTAAACGATGTAGAGGAGGACGAACGTTATCAAACAATACGGGAGAGGAAGTAAGTTCAGAAAAAAGCTCAGAAGAAAGTAGTGAAAAAGAAGAAGATGAGGATAAACTAAAACCAACGAAACTAAAGAAGAAAAAACGAAAAGGAAAGGAACAAAGAGATATGGCAATCGAAAGAATAGAACAAACTTTGAAAGATTTGAAAAAAGACAATGAAAAAGCCTTGAAGGAATGAAGTTCATAGAACAGACATACGAAGAAATGAAGAATGATAACAAAGAACTGAAACGAGAAAACAAGGAGCTATCAAAAAGACTGGACAAAGTGGAAGAATATATACAAGGGTTGAAAAAAGAAGAAAAAGAAACTACAACCGAAATCAAAGCATCTCTGAAAGCTTGATGAACCAAACCAAAACCAAAATGAAGCAGAGAAATATTCAAGAAACAAAAATATTGAAAGTTATGGTGTGGACAGCATAAAAAATGAAAACATATTAAACACAGTATATGCATTAGTGGACGAACTACAAATAAATAACTTTGAAGATTGGCACATTGATAAGGTCAAGTTATAGGGATGGGAGGAGAATTTGTAACTCTAAAAAGTCTCTATTGAAACGTCTTATACCATGTGCAATGGCTGTTTGGTGTGACGACACCATGAGTTAGCCAATGACGAACGAGAACAACGGCTATTTGGCCTTCTGATTGAACTAGCCCAGTCATGTGACGTGCACGTCACAGCAAACAGCCATGGCGCGTGGTATAGACCCATTCCAATTAGTTCCGTTAGAGTTTTCAGAGGGCGTCACACGTTCCATCTGGTAAGTTTTGCTCATTTTTCAGCCCAAATATAAAGTAGACTAAATTACAACTAAGCTAAACTAAATAATAATTAAATACAAGCTAGTTTCGTTTAGTTTAGTTTAATTTTAGGCTGAAAACTGAGAGAAATTTTCACATAAAACTAGTGGCGCCCTCTATAAACTTAGACGGAACTAATTAGAATGAATCTAAGACGTTTCAGAAGGGGTCTCAAGTTACGAATTCTCCTCCCAAACCCTATAAAATCTTGATAAGGTGCACAGACTCCCAACAAAAAAAGGGATAAACCAGAAACAATATTGATACAATTCAAGTGCAGGGAATATCGAGATGTGTGGCTGAAAAGAAAAAAAGGTGACATAACAAACAAAGATAATTACGAAAGAGGAAGCAACAACAAAATCTATGTCAATGAACATGTGACTCCATTCTATAAAAGCTTAATCTGGAAAACAAAACAAGAGGTGAAACAATACTTCAAATGTGTGTGGTTCAGAGAAGGGAAAGTGCAACTAAGATAAAATGAAATGAAAAAAACAGGTGTACACGATAAAAAGTGGAGATGACTTGGTTAACCTTAAAGCAAAGATACTAGCAGAAGAAAGTGCAGCGAACACAAATGGAGCAGGAAACTGAACACAACAATGACCTTGTACAGTAATTTTAAATCTTTCAACGATAATAGGAAAGAATGTTATGGTGGAAATGCTATAAACTGTAACCACGTGAACATTAGAAGCTGTAGAAAAAACTGGGAAAAACTTCTAAGTGACAATAATTGTAGTCACATTAAAATAGCGTTCAAAAGGCCATAGGCTTTCTTCATACCTATGTTTTAAGCTGTAAAACTTGAGCATCGGTTCATTGGTTCGATTTTCAGATGTAGCATAGCTGATACGTGCCAGAATTTAGGCTAATTATGACCATCGAGTTAAAAGCAATGAAATTTAGTACACAAATCAATTCTTGGCTAATAAATCGAGCTAGCTATGGAATCTCTCGAGATGCCCCTTAAGGCCCCTTCCTGTCCCCCTATCACACTCACCTGTACTACTATGAATTTAGCTACTATTAATTTTGGTACGACAATCATTCCTAGTAGTATAAATTAAACCAGCCATGCATCCCGATGAAATACCACCAAAGCCTCCACCAGCATCCCCTGCCCCTCCTTTGCACCTCTTGAAGCATCGATGACCAATGAGGGGGGCAAAGGAGGGAGCTGGTGGCCCATTGGGGGTATGGGGATTCCATGGCTTGTTCAACTTCTACTGCTAAGAATGACTTGTGTACCAATTTCCAAGCTTTTAGCACGATTTGCAAAAATGTGTGGGTCAAACCTCAGTGAGTGGCCACAGGGGGTAGCTGGGGCCCCTTTGGGGGCATTTCATGGGGGTTCCATGGCTGATTCGATTTATGCTGCTAAGAATGTGTTGTACACCAAATTTCATGTTTTTAACTTGATCTGTAAGAATTTGTTGCCCAAGCCCCTGTGAATGGGCACGGACGGGGAGGCGCTGAAGGTACTTGGGGGTATTTCATGGAGGTCCATGGCTAGTTCGATTTTTAATGTTAAGAAAGACTTGTGTACCAAGTTTCATGTTTTTAGCTCGATGTGCTGAAATTTGTTACTCCACTTAATGACTTCTGTCCAGTGCTCTACAATAATTATTGCTCTTCCGACGAGGATACGACAGTCATATCTAAATCGTATTCAAAGGGCCCTGGTCGGTGTTAATACCTACATTTTAAGCTATACAAATTGAAAATCGGTTCATTGGTTCGACCTCTATGTGAGAGCAAAAGTTCTAGCCCATTTGGCTTTCCGTGTCAAGAATATTGTAGTTACATTAAAATGGCATACAAAAGGCCTTCGGCCTAAGTTTTAAGCTATAGAACTTGAAAATCGATCTCCAGGTGACATCAAAGAGTCGCAACGACAACATTAATGATTTCTGCCCAGTGCTCCACAATAATTATTGCTCTGCCGACGAGAATACTGTAGTCAAATCAAAATCGTATTCAAGAGACGCTAGTCGGTGTTAACTACATTGTAATTTATATTTAATATTCTCCGTTTAATTTGCTTCAACTATCAGATTGGTAAAATTACCTCTCAACTAAAGCAAAGTGAAAAGAAACGAAAGCAAAATGAAAAGAAACGAAACCAAATTGCAAAGAAACTAAAGCAATTTGAAATAAACGAAACCAAAATGAAAGAAAACGAAAGCAAAGTAAAAAAGAACGAAACCAATTTTTAAAAAAAATCTGTAAAACTGGAAAGGAGTTTCGTGCAAAAATACCCAAATTGTCGATTTAATACAAGCACTCTTAGTATTATCACTCATAACACTTCAATAGCTTTCGAGAGCTACTGCGGTGTTATCAGTTATAATACCACGAGTGCTTGTATTAAATCGACAATTTGGGTGTTTTAGCACGAAACTCCTTTCCAGTTTTAATTTCCCGAGACCGAAGTTCGAGGGAAATTTGTTGGAAAGGAGTTGAGTGCTAAAACACCCAAATTATACATTTAATACAAGCACAAGTGGAATTCGGTCGAGAATTTTTGTTTTCTTTTCCCTAAACGATTTTCTGAAGGAATTTCGTGTTAAGGATTCGGTTTCGATTTACGATCTCGATTTCGACATACGTAGTAATTTTGATTTACGGTGTTTAGTTTTGTTTATAATGTTTACCTTTTATGTTTTGTTGACGATGTTTAACTCTTATCTGGCGTAGCGTTACCATCCACCATCGCATTTCATCAATCAACCTGTAATTTCGTTCGCTACGGAATTAGCATTTCGTATTAGGCCTAACCTCATTTAAGCCATATAAGCAGCTTTGGTTGCCGAAAAAACCCGACGATTAACGAAGCTGACGCCATTCCACCATCGCATTTCATTAACCAACCTGTAATTTCGTTCACTTCGACATTGGCATTTCGTAGGCCTAACGTCATTTTTATGTTGTTGATACGCCAAATTCAACGAATCTTAACTGAGAAACAGCTTTGTGGTGTTTCCGTAAAAACCCGACGATTAACGAAGCTGACGTCATTTCCCTAATAAGAGCATAAAACAATGCAGCATCTCTAAGTGAGGTATACTGTACAGATCTGTGGTTTGTTTGTCCGCACTCATTGAGAAAAGCTTCGTTCTGTATAATTACTGAAGGAGGAGGTCCACTGTCGGTTTCTGTTTCTATGAGCCTGGGTCTTCCCATTGTAATCCGACCATGGTCCTCATTTATTGAAAAGAAAACGAAAATTCTCACTGTAAGTCGATGTTCATTGGCTGAATTTAAAACTAAATCAGAAAGGCAATATCCTGTAGCTTTCATTGGTCGACGCAGTGTAAAGCAAAACCGTGCAAAACATGGCGAGCGCTTTCTGAAGTTGATACGCTTTCGGCAGTCACTCGCTTCAAACGTTACACAATTGACGTGTAACGATAAGTTTGTTGAATTCATTTCAAATAAGAGTATGTATTTTCCTACCAAAAACAATTCGTAAGGCCTTCCTCTCGAAATACGCACTGTGTAGTTCGTTTGCGTAACCTAGCAATGCCTGCAATCAAACGGAAGCCGGTGGCGAAGCCCGTCGTTAGGCCTAACTAAACGTAACCTAGCAACAAATTTCGAGCAGTTTTTTAATTTATTACGGTCCACTACAGTACGTATTTGATTTTTTTTTTTTACTTACTCTTCCAGTTTTAAAAAAAAAGTCAAAATGTGTTCTATACTAATTTATTATGACGGAATGGTTTAAAGTAAAAATACTGGAGGTGTGCGACAATGAGACATGCTTCAGCGGCGGCGAATATCAATTTTATTCTGCGGCCTTGCAGTGCTGGAAACACCGGTTCTCGTCAGATCCCCGAAGTTAAGCAGCATTGGGCTGGATTGATACTTGGGTGGGTGACCGCCTGGGAATCTGGCTGTTGCAGCTATAGGGCCTTAGGGCTTCGGACAGATGACCAGGAGTGGTTAACGCTCGTTAAACCCTTTTTTTTTTTTCAATTTTATTCCTGGCGGCAGTGGTGCAAATCGGCGTGCCAATATTTGGAAGGCAGCAGCGACTTTTATAATTTTTTTTAATTCTGCATAGTAATTTAGCGTGCTGAATAATGAAAAATGACGAGAAATTCTCTAACTAAATACCCCACGAGCTATTGGAAATTATCAAATTTTTTCAACACTTATTTATTGGCAGATAATTTCCCTCGTGCTTAGCACTCGTGAAATTAATGTCTGCCTAAATAGCACTCGTGAGTTTATAGGGGCAAAGCACTCGGATTGAAAAAAAATATCGATAATTTCCTTAGCTCTTGGGATATTACATATGATAATTCAATACTTGATGGTTTATGAAGACTGGCAGACTAGAGCTAATGAGAAATTAATTAGGTCCAAAGTAGGTTTAGTTGAGTTAAGTCGGAAGTTGTCCATTAGTAAGGTACTTGATGCTATGACAAGAATGATGAATAGGGCTGCAGATACAAATTTTACTGGAAGTAGTCTGATGTACCAAAATTAATATTACGATATGTATTAAGATAAATATTAGATACCTACCCTAAAATCTCGTTTATTTTGTAATTAATAATTAACTAGGGCAACCCCCATTTATGCCCGGTTTTAAAGAGCATTGTTGTGATTTCCCGTTTATGATTACTGCATAAGCCAATTATTGTTGAAGGTCCTTACAAACGGCAAACAAAATATTAAAGGCACATAAATCCCTCCGTTCTGGCCGCTTTACTCTGCGTCACCTACGCTAAAATATAGTTCAAACGACCGCAGCGCGCATTGCTCTAGGCATTAGTCATACTCATTTCGGGGCCGCTGCAACGTGACACATCGTACGACCAAGTCGCACTCTTGAGCGAAGGATTAATAATCCTTCCTCCAGGGCCGCGGCTTGCCAGCGATGTGGCGGGAGTTATTTACCGCTCGGACCGAGCCGTTTAAAACAAGCCTAATAACATTCACGCGCCACTACTGACATCTGCATCGTACCCTTAGACTAGCAAATGAAAGGTAAATCAGTTTATATAAAACTATTTCCGGTAATGTATCGAGTGAAACTGTTAAAATATACCGGAGGGAGTTATGTGCCTTTAAGCACCTCCAATAGTAGTCGCCTAAGCTTTCCCGTTTGCGTGAAAATACTGTGACGTCACTACATCTACTAATTATTGTGGAAGGTCCTTACAAATTAAACACCACCGTTAGCTGTCG
>JAHWFP010031291.1:0-21157 GCA_023313725.1 Lithobius niger
AACTTTACTTTACCAAACTCTGGGAAAAAATCAAAGCTTATAGGGGGAACACTTTTACTACCAACCTTTAAATTACTTGTTTCCAACTTAAGATTGGGGGAAGTTAACTCACGTAACTTAAGCCATTCGTCAAAGCTAAACTCGCTAACTTTGGGTTTATCTGACATGACTAAACTTTTGTTTATATCACTAGCTGACAAACTTCGTTTTATTTTGCCTGTAAGAGGCAGCTTCAACGTATTTTCCGTTGATTGTTTACGCCAACAAAGATGGCGACAGTCCATCCTTTGGTCAAGGGAGGGGACTTGGGTCTCATTATCACGTAATGGGTTGACCTCCGAAGTTTTTAGCAGACCCCTTTCGTCTGCGCTTGAGGACTTAACGACGATAGGCGAAAGCACTGTGGGGGTTTGGGGCTTGACCAATCCCGCGGGGCTGGTTTGATTACGGGGCCTTCTACGTTTCTTTGATTGACGTGGGCCGGTTCTGACGGGGGGCGTAGCCACCTCGGCTGGCACGGGAGAAAAATCACGGGGCGTGGCGATTACTGGTCTGCGCTGTTTGGTTAATGATTCTAATCCTGTCACGCCCAAAACGACATCGTAGAACGAATTGTTGACCGGTGTAATGCACGCTACTGTTTTTAACACTGTGCCATCATCTAACTTTAGATTTAGATTTACTTGATCTAAGGTGAACACTTGTTTACACAAGGCAGTTTGACATTTAATCCTACGCTTTAAGCGTGGCCAATTTCTGGCGAGCCTAGCGCTAACTAGCGAAACTGTGCTCCCGGAGTCGCATAAAATATTAATTTTATTTTTCCCTATGCTACCGGACAGAGTACTAGCCTTAAGAATTTTACTGGCATTTTTCCCGACTGGAAAACATGCGTTAACTTGCTGGGGTTTCGAGTTAAGCTCGGGGCATTTACTACGAAAATGTTGGGGAGAATTACACACGTAGCAGCGCCTAACTCGATCTTGATTTAGGTTAGTTTTTTCACTAGCACTAAAATTTATGGCAGGGTTCCCTCCAGGGTTATCTGCGTTCACACTGACAGATCCGGCCGGATTAGCTGTCGTGTTGTGGTTACGGTTGTGACCACGCTGTTGACCAGTAGGTTTAGAACCTTGGTTCGACGCTACAGCTATGGGCTGTGTTTTGGCTGCACGAGTGGCAGCTTCGGTAGCAATCTGTTTATTGCGGGTTGTGAACTCGTCACACAACTGGGCCGCTTCGGCCAGAGTTCCTAATCTGACTTGATCAGGGATCCATTTTCTGAGATGGGTTGGACACGATTTATAAAATTGTTCCAAAAGTACAAGATTGACGAGTTTATCGTAATCACGGTCAACTTTAGCCAAAGTTACCCAACGAGTGAAAAGAGTTTCTAACTCAAATGCATAATCCTGGAATTGCATTTCCACACCTTTTTCGAGAGAACGAAATTGCGTTTGCAAAGACTCTTTAGTTTGTACAAAACGGGCAAGCAGTTTATTTTTGACTATTTCGTAATCCTGCATTTCAGCGTCTGTCAGCTGATCACAAACTTTAATAAAGACCTCACCGACGAGGGGTTGCAACGCCGTGACCCATTGGTCTTTAGGAATCTTTTGACTAGTTAAAGTTCGTTCGAAAATCTTAAGAAAGCTGTTAATGTCAGTGTTGGGCGTCCACCTATTTACTAGTCGAACTATGTCGGCCACTTTACCATGTTTTGCAACTGGATTCGGGGGAGTTGGGGGAGCGCCGTTGGCTCCATTAGGAGCGGGGTTAAGATTTAACGTAGCAGCATTTAGCTTCGCTAGTTCGAGCTGCTTGTCCAGTTTAGCTAATTCCATAGCACTGGCACGGTCTTTAATTTGGGCATCTTGGTCCCTTAAAGCTAGTTCATGAGTTCGACGACGGTCGGCCTCAGATAAGTTAACAGCACGTTTTTTCTCTGCGTCTGCAATTTCGAGTGCTCTTAACTTTAATTCTTCTGCTTTTAAAAACAGTTCATTTTCTTTAGCGGCTAATTCTTTTTTAGAAAAAATTGCGGCTTCTCTCCTTTCAATAGCGGTAGCTAGTGCATCGGAAAGTTCACTTAAATCAAGTTTGCCATCTTCGAGGGCTGCTCGTAAGATTTGTTGGGATTCTGCTCTAGAATCACTGACTGTAAAGCCTAAGTTCAAACAGGCCTTCTTTAAGTCCTTGTTTGTGATATCACGAATGATTTCGTCTAATTCTTCCATTTCGGACATTTTTGAGTCTTAATGGTTAACGTGGTTTCAAAATAAAGCTTTTATAAATGAAACAAAAATTAAAAGCAGCCGCTTAAAATTTAACGTTACTTTTGAGCAGAGCGAATTATTTAAAAGACTTCTCTCCCAAATCCAGTAAGATTGCACATAAAAATACACTTCTAAAACCTCCAGCACTCTGGTATATGAATAGCTAAATTGCATAAATGCTATCAACTACAACACTCGGCTTGGCGGCCTCTAAGCATATCTCATGTACACTTACCCAATTGTACAATCGCTGTACGGTCAGTCTGTCCTTCCGTTCCACCGTAGTACGGGAAGTTCGGCACTGATTTTCACGGGAGTCGATCGTCACTGGTGGGCGGTCAAATCCACGGGATTTCGGCGTTGCACGCAAAATCCACGGCTTGGCTGCACGGAGCGTAGTTTCCCTCTCGGGCCTCTTCTCCTACAGCATCGGTTGGGGTTGAGACGGCTCTTGACGGGAGGACGTCTACTGGAAGCGGCAGCGGCTGCTTCCTGGCGCCGGCAGTTGTTGGAGCTGCGGCGGGGGTTGTACTTTTTTATAACTTTAGTACGACTTCTGCTTCGTGACTTTTTAGCTTGTCACAGGCATCTGCTTCGTGGCCATGTTTGGCTAGACCACAGACATCTAGTTGGAAGTGGCTTGCATCCTTCTAGGCATGTAGCATGGCAGGGGGGAAAACGCTTGACGGGAACAGCACCTGTTCATCCCACCGCTGCCACCAGTTGTAACGGCGGACGCTACGACGGCTTAGGTGCTTGTAACGCCCCCGGTTTCCCTGGTGTACGTGGAGTTTCAGCTTGAGGTTAATCGGTGTTAATGACGACTTTTTACGTTATTCAACACAGCATGGACACTGTCCCAGCATGGGGGATGAAGCGCCGGTCCTAATTAAAGGGGCCTAACCTTAAACTGTCGGTATCGCTGCCACCAACGGTGGATTTAACTGTTTAACTAGCTAAAATCTAAAAATGGGCTACATATTTAATTTTACACTAAAATACAATTAATCAAGTCTAGCAAACGACTGAAGCTTAAAACTCCTGGTTTTATTTTTGCGACAGAGAATGAAAACACTTTTACATTATAGTTTGCTTCGAAAGCTTTTGAATACCACTTATTTAAATAGGCAACAAGTTTACATTTACATAAAGTAGCAAGTTTGAATATACACTTAGTATTTCATAAATTCAGACAAACACCCTTGGTTTGAATAAAGTTTTAAATTTTCACATTAGAAAAAGTAAATCATGAGTGCTCCCGGAGACACCCGCAAGACTAAACAGCCGCAACTGATAGTAGTCTATCTGACAGTATGTTTCAACATGATCAACCGTCCACAGTTATGTTTCTAAGTTTTCCAAGCACAAAAAGATCAACCTCCCTTAGTTCCCTCGAGAACTGTTCTAAGTAATAAAAAGCCCGGCAATTTTACACTTAGGCATCAGTTTGTTTCAATTTGCCTTCCACAAAGATCAAACCGTCATTTAGTTTAGATTAAAAATCCATTTAAAATAAACTGGAAAAATTTGGTTTTTAGGAAGAGAACCACTCTGACGTTATGGGGTGAAAGAAACCTAAGATGCCGCTACAGGCGTCACCACCATAATTTTCCCTAGCTAGAGAGTTAAGTTAAGTTTTAAACTAAAATTTAGAATATGGGGGTCCTAAATTAAACTTTCAAAAGCTAAACTACAACATACGAACCACTACCATCGTGCCCGGCATGGCATTCTCCGGACATGGCGTCTCCACTCCCGACTGGCGTGACCGGTCTCTAGCTTGAGATCTGTGAGCTGTGCTGTGCTGTGCTGTAGAGGGAGGGCAACTGGGGCTTTTTATGCTGGAGCAGCGGATTTTCTGGACCTTGGCGCGGACGCCGAGGAGAGCTGCGGGGGTCTGATTGGCCGAGGGCCTCGAGAACAATGGAAAGTGGAGGAGAAGTCGGTTGAACAAAGGAACTGGGTGCAGAGCCGTTTGAAGGAGTAGGAACATGTAAAACGGAAAAAGATCGGCCTGTTTTGAGTTTCACTCAATTGAACTTTCGGAAATGGGCCTTTACTTTGTATTATTGGCTACGGATTGAATATTTACATGTTTGAAATGATATTAGGCTCTTGTTAAAGCTTATTACTTGGCTTTGGGTAATGCTTAGAACATTACTATTAAATTAAACAAGCTTTAACGGTAAACTGTAGTGTTAAACACCACAACTAGTTTTGGCTGGGGGGGGGGGGGGCAAAATTGGGTAATTCGAAGTTTTTGCACAGTTTGACTTTCGGATTTGGTTGAACAGATCTTTTTAAGAATTCTTTTAGTGTTTAATAGTAGATCAAGCTATTTGTAGGTTTCGGTGGGTCACAGTCAGGTCCAGAGGAGAACTAAAATAAACATATATACACTGAAAAATTCGTGTCCGGTAGAATGCCAGGTCGTAATGCGTTTATACGTTTGAACACATGGTAGCGTTTCTGGGGGTAAAAGAGTATAAATAAAGTATAAATGTGGTTAAATAAACTAGCTTGATTGAATGCTATAACGCATTAAGTTACAGAGAACATTTAACGTTTAAAATTTTAAAGTTAAAATTCGATCGTTGTGGAAATTTTCCATATGGATTGCGGCCGACAAACACAATAAAAAATATCACACTTCAAAATGGTTGTCTGTACAAACCTCATACAATACACTAAGCTAATATGTTTGGGCTTTTTGCCCTAAAAGAAAAGAATAAAATGAAGATACAGAAATACAGAATTTTATAATGGCGGCCATGATGAAAGTGCGATGTAGTTGGTTTTGGTCAATCTTCAAACGTGGTTTATTGGGACTTCCGGGTGGAAAGTTCGGATTTGGGCTTCCCCAAGTATCTTGTATTTGGACAGGCTATTAAACGTCGAAGAGTTTGTGGAAATCGGACCATTATTGCAAAAACGGCCAGATATGCCTCGGCGAGGCATTTGGGTGCCTCGAGAAAAAAAATTTCATTTTTGGAAAAACAGGCGTTTTTCGGTGGCGCTCGTTTACAGCTTTGGCCTGCCAAGCCTAGTGTTGTAGTTAGAAACATTTAAGTATTTTAATTATTTATACAGCAAAGCTAGGGGTCGTTGAAAAAGTGTTTTCCATTGCTAAAGCTTACTGGATTAAGATGAGAAGCGGTTAAATTCGTGCTCAGTCTTAACGTAAAGTTTGAATTAATTTTGCGGCTACAATTTAATTCTGTATTTCATTTATACAAGCTGAATTTTTGAACGTAAGGTAAAATTTCCCGAAATGGTTACTTTCGACGAAATTGTAGGTCTTAAAACAAAGAGCTTAAGAAAGCATGTTTGGACTTGAGTTTAGCAGTAAGCGACACTAAACAAATATCCCTTTAAATTTTACGTGATGCAGTTGACGATAACAAAGCTTCTTCAACTGAACTTGCTGACACGCTAGAAAGTGCCATGGAAAGGAGAGATTTAGCCATTCAAGCTAAAAACGAAATAGCTCTTAAAGAAAATGAGTTGTTTTTGAAAGCCGAAGAATTAAAGTTAGAAGCTTTAAAGGTTGCCGATGCGGATAAACGCAGGGCCCACGAACTTGCATTAATTGATCAAGAGGCACATATACGTGACCGTGAAGCGCAAATTAGAGAACGCTCTAGCGCTCAAGAGCTACAAAAGCTCGATAAGCAGATAGAATTAGCTAGGCTAAATTCTGCTAATTCTGGACCATCCAGTGGTACAGTAACCCCGAACCCTCAACGAGATCCAGTAAGCAAACCCGGCAAAATTGCCGATGTTGTACGTTTAGTGAATAGATGGACGTCCGACTCAGAAATTAACAGTTTCCTTAAAATTTACGAGAGAACTATGTTAACGCAGAAAATTCCCAAAGAGGAATGGGTGGTAGACTTACAACCTCTTTTAGGTTCAGTATTAATCCAAGTGTGTGATCAGCTCCAAGATGCTGACATGCATGACTATGAGATTGTTAAGACTAAACTTCTTGACAGGTTTGTACAAACTAAAGAGTCGGTGCAAACCCAGTTTAGTTCCCTAGAAAAATTGCGGAGCAATTATTTCACGACTATGCGTTCAATCTGGAAACCTTGTTTTCCCGTTGGGTCTCACTAGCTAAAGTAAATAAAAGCTATGACCAACTAGTGAATTTAATTTTACTAGAACAGTTCACGAAATCCTGCCCAATTGCGCTCCGCAAATGGCTTCCCGATCAAATTAAAACTGGGACGTTAGCCGAGGCAGCTAAACTCTGTGACGAGTTTACAACTCGCAATAAACAAATCTCTGCAGATTTTTCTAATAAAAGTGGCAAAGTGCAAGCTAGTATTCATTCAGGTAGTCAAGCTTCTAAAGCTTCTTCCAACTCTGAAATGATAAACAAAATCATAATTCCTTAGCTAATCCGGTTGGGACTAAGAATAATAACAGTGACAGCATAACTAACCCAGATGCTAATGCTGATAGTAGCGACAGTGTAAAATCTAACTTTAGTAAACCTAACGGTAGATCGTGCTTCGAGTGCGGATCGTTTTCGCACCTGCGCAATCGATGCCCCGAACTTAACCAAAAAGTCCCGGAGCAAGCTAATGCATGTTTTCTTGTAGGTAAAAATGCCAGGGAAATTTTACAGTCTAGTACCGTAAATGGCTTCGTAGGCCAACGTAAAGTTAAAATTCTTTGCGATTCCGGCAGTTGTGTAAATATTGTCAGCTCTAAATTGGCCAGAGGCTGGCCGCGTTTAAAACAGTCAGGTGCCAGACTATTTTAAACAGTGATATTGTAGAGTTAAGTCAGGTCAACTTACGTCTAAAATTAACTGACGGTACAGCACTGAAGACAGTAGCTTGTGTTTCCTTAGCAGCTAGTCCGGTTCGAAAATCGGACTAGCTGCTAAGGAAACACAAGCTACTGTGTTAGGCGCAAACGGAATTAATGCATTAAACATTTTGCGCGAGCCGAATCATAAGCCACGTGAACCAGCCCTCGACCCCGCTCGTGTGGCAACTCCCCCAACAAAGCCTGATACTGCAGGCAATGGCACGAGCTAATCTAAGAGACGCTCGCGCAAACGTAAACAAACCCAGGCCCGTAGCCACGGGAAGGACCCCCCACGTCCTGAGGGATTGGTCAAGCCACCAGTGCCCTCGCAGCGACAGCCTATCGTCGTTCAGCCCACCCAGGCAAAACTTTTGGATGAGAAGAAACTCATTAAAAATTCCTCTAGCCTACGTCGTGTACCACAGCAGCAAGTGGAAACTGACCACGCCCCAACAATTCATGATTGGCTACAGCGTCTTCATGGTGTTCAGGTAAAATTAAAACGCAGCTCTTCAGATAGTGATGTGAGCCGCCGTTTGTCCATGTCCGGAAAACCGGAATTTAGGGAAACCAGCTTCTCAAGTTGGCTTACTGCACGAAGCAAATCACAACCTAACCTAATGTTAGACACTTGTAAATCTATGAAACCCAAGATCGGCAGAAAAAGTACTTCTGTTGAATGTTTTAATTTTTACCCCGAATTTGGTAAAATCAGTTTGCCTAAATTTGATCTAAATTAAGTGGTTTTTTTTTCAGTTTATGAGTATGTAAAACCTTGGATTAGGTCTCCCTACTGAACAACTAAAAACATGCCAGTTTTTTTTTCCCGATCCTCTTTAAAAATAGGACCAATGTTTTAGTGTGAACTCGATGTCAGTCTAGGGTGGAAATAAATGCATTATTATGGCTCTAGCACTGGATAGGTGTTCCCAGTGGAACGGAGGTTGTTAAACCCAACCTAAAGTAGTTTTTTTCCTAAACAAGAGTTTTTTTTTTGCAATTAAAAACGAAAACCTAAACCCAGTGTTTTCCCGTGCTAGCTTTTTTTAAATAATGAGTTGTAGGCCAATACAAACAAGGCTTCATCTAGGAGCAACTAAACCCAAATAGTGTACATTTTGAAATTTTACTTTTAAACTTCAGGAACTGTACAAACCTGGAAAGAAACACGTCAATGCCGACACACTTAGCCGGTATTTTGTTTAAACAGTAAAGTTGTTCAAACATTTTGTTTTCAGTAAAAATTGACTGAAAATTATTTTGTGTCTCTATTTTGACATTTTGGTCGGTTGGAAGCTCATCCTTAAGCAACTTCCAGTTAATCCCTGTTTTGGACTTCACACCTAAATTTCAAGTGCCAATGCTTGCTGTTTTTGTCGTTATCAACGCTTTCCTCTGCGGTAGGATAATTACAAAGATTGTACGACACGTTTAATAATATTCATTAGGAGTATTCTATGGGAATTGTAATCTGTCCCCGGTTAGTTCCTCTTTAAGTTTTATACGAAATGGTTTTCTTTATAAAAAACCGTCTTTCTACCCCTGGGAGATAAAGGATAGCCCTGTTTAGAAGATTTTTTTATCCTCAAACCTCCCAGTGTACTATTTTATGTAAACAAGTTGTTTGGTAACCTTAAACCATTCTAGTGGTATTAGTTGCTGTTAAATAGAGCCGGTGTTCTACCATGTGTTCATAGAAAATTCTCTTCTAACCGCTATTGTACCCTAGGTTGAAGGTGGACGGCGAGGTGTTTTCGGTAGTTTCACAGCTAAAAAAAATCTACAATTTGACATAATCCGGACTCGTGAGAACGATTAAGTGGCGGGACGCCTCATTTGACAGTATTCTTTTACAACAAAATTAACTTTGTATTTCTAGTGTGTTTCTTGATGTTAATGTTTTTAATTTTTTTTGCCCCACTCTCTGACTACTTGTACGATTTTCCTGCACAGAAGCAGCGCGGACAGTATTTAGTTAGTGGTTGCAAAAACAGTGTTCTTTAATATTTGCATTTTAACTTTGCTTTAAAATTAATTAAGCCACAAAAACGTTAGTCCCCCAAAAATATAAAACGGCGATTTTAATTTTTGCACAACCAGTGTTCCTTTTAAACTTTGTAAAATGATCCTGGGATAGGACTAAGTATCCCCTGGAGGTGTATTTCCTCAAAACTGGAGATATATTTTCTCACCAGAGGTGTATTTCTTCAACTGATGCATTTATACCGCGTATTCTTGCAATTTTGATTACAGTGCTTGGCAGTTCAAGTTATTGGCATATCTTGTGTGCACTAACCTTTCTGTTCTAGCTTCTATTGTGGAGTTCAACAGAAACCCCAAATAGAATCTCCTTGGTGGGGAGCTGTAAAGAAGGCCCGAGTTCTTCACCCGATTTGAGAGGATACCTCAACTCAAACTAACAACAACCTGAGGGAAAACTTCGTTTACGGCAACGAACACCTCAGCCGTGAAAAACACCAATTTCAAACACCTGTATCTTCCAAGAAAATGGACCAATCCGTCTCATCTAAACAGCTCTTAATAGCCACGAACTTTATCTATTTTCCCCCGCAAACAGAACACGAAAATTCCTTCTAGAATGTTCACAGCATCCATTTGAAAAACGCACGAAACCGATGCCGTAAAATCACCATAGCACACGAGATGCCATTTTCGCCATTTGTAAACATTGTAATTATTTTTATTTTCACTTAGGCATAAAGCCGAAAACATTAGTTTAGTATTTGATAGGAGGAGCTTCCTCTACGAGGGTACTTAACCTCGATAATAATTGTACAGACACTTTGTTTTGATATTTCTTAAGTAGATTTAAGGTGACGATCTAAGATGCACTTGAGAAATGTCCGACATCCAAAACCCAATTTTACGTCTACAAATATTAATTCAAATATTTAAAATGCGTTTTAGCATTTGCTGGTAACCTTAACTTTTATTTTATAATAATCTTTTAACGTAATCTTTTGCCATCCCAACTACCAGAGCTTAGGCAACATCTAACTTACGAAAATTCCTGTACACGTCTTTTCTAATTTTCCGTAGTTGTTCGTAGCAAAACCGACTTGGCTTTTAATTTCCCAAAGTAAACATGGCTTCCCAATGTTAATAACCGAATTTATTGAGATCTTTCCTAAAATAGTCGCGATGCATAACATCGTGGTTTAATAAGAAAACAATCCTAGTAATTAAAGGCCTTTTTCACGTTCCAAACAATGAGTTTAACTCTACTGGCCTCTCTTTATCACGCAGTCCGTAGTTATTCCTTTAAACGGCGCCAAGCACAAAATCCTTTGCGCTGCCGACTTTTCTATTGTTCTCCAGGCCCTCAGCCAATCAGACCCCGTAGCTCTCCTGGTCGTCCGCGCGAACTTCCGGTCACTAGAATAAAAAGCCCCCGCTCCTCACACTGGTTAGCACACGCTCAGCAGATCTCAAAGCCAGAGGTGACTACGCCAGTCGGTATAGGAGATGTCCCGTCCGAATGTTGCCATGCCGGGCAAAGGTAGTTGGTTCGTATTAGACTAGTGTTAGTTTAGAAAATTTAATTTTGCAAACCCCATTCGAAATTTTAGTTTTAAACTTAACCTAACCTTAAGCTTTGAGGGAATTATGGAGTTGGAGCCATAGTCGGCATTCTAGGCCCCCAGCGCCATAACGTCAGGGTTCACGGTCCCTTTCTAAAAACCAGCTTTCTTTCTGTGTTTATTATTATGAACTTAATCTAAACACTAAATCTGCATTTAGACGACGTATTTTCCAGGGTGCTCCCCCAAATACTAAGGATCTACAGATTTGTTGATTTGATCTTAGGTCGGACTTAAGAAACACAATCTTGACTATTTGTATGTAATTCCCGCGGTTTACACCAAATAGATTTATTTCATCTAATTCCCGCGGTTTGCATGTTATAACGGGTTCCCGAGGTCCCACAAACATTTTCTAATCGAAATTGTTATTTTTACTCTTAATCTTGTAGGTGAAGTTTGAGTTGAATTTAAAATAAATTCCTGTTGATTTTAATGTAAAATCGCCGTGCTTTAATTTAAAGCCTCTTTTCTTGTGAACTAGTTGAAGTGTAATTGTTTTTATATTTTGTCTGCATTTTAATATACCAAAGAGTTTGTCAAAACGCCTGTTTTTCTACTAGTTAGACTAAATGTAGAAATTATAGTTCTTAAGAAAACCACTTAATAATTAAACTTAGGGCTGCATTTAGAAACACCCACCTGGTGGCAGCGAATACCCCCCTTTAATGTTGTCTAGTTAGCCTACAGTTAGGACAAATGACTCTCTGTTACCCATGCTGGGCCAGTAGCATACGTGTGCTGTTTTCCGTAAAAGTAAAAACCGCCGCCACAACTAGAAGTTAAAGGTCAAAACCATCTTGATGTCGCCGAGGCTACAAGCACCTCTACAGTCGTAGCTTCGGCCGCTACAGTGTCATCCCTGCCAAGTTGGGGACCCTATCACTGGTTATAGGTCTATACTTTGTGCGTTTAGTTTGGGCCGATTTGGGAGTGTAACGATCCATGGTTGAACACATAATAAGGCTCGAGCGGGGACGGAGGTTCGAGCGTGAGGAACAAAGGCTTAAGAGTGCAGCAGAACGAACTGAAGGTAGGGGAGTAGACTGAACGATGATATCATTAGTAGTTCGGTCTAGAGGAAGGGAAGTTGATGGACCCGCTTGAGGCGAAACGGGTATAATATCTGACAAATTAATACTTTCAATACCCGACAACGTGTTACCAGGAGTAGAGGATTGTTGCAAGGGGTGCTCAGCCACTGCTGGGGGTGTCGTATTGAGCGAATCTGTCAGGGCAATTGGGTCGCCCCCTTCCTCCTCCTCCTCTCTCTCTCTCTCGCTATCTTTCTCGCTCTCTCTCCCTCCCTCCGGTCCAAGGTCCGGTCCAAGCCTGCATAGGGGAAATAAAATTAGGGAGAGCCTTCGTGCAAAGGCGGTTATGAATTACGGTTGCCTCTTCGCAGGCGTGCGCCCAGAAAAATTCAGGGAGTTGCGCGTCGAGTAGAAGGGCTCGCGCTACAGTCCTAAGATATAAATTGGCCTGTTCACTTATAGAGTTCTGTTCTGGTGTTCGCGCAACTGTCGTGGTGTGGCGGTACCAGTGGCAGTTAGGAACTGTTGTAATCGTGCAGACTGGTACATTAGTGCACCGTCTGTAACAAGTTTCCCTAAGGGTAAACCTGTTTTAGTTTGATGTCATCTAATCTCTGCCATGAGCGCATCACAAACGCTAGCCTTATTAGGTAAAGGGTGCGTGAAAAAACGACGAGTGCGTAGGTCAACAATAACCAGAAGGACGCTCGAGACATCCATGGCGGGAAGGGAACTAACAATGACCTCATCAGCACTCCACCTGGCCATGCGGGGGAGAGGTTTCCGGTTTGGAATCGGAGGATGACTACCTCACCTGAACTTGGGAGAAACGCATACATGACATGGAGTTCTAAATTTCCCAGTTAGGATAGGTGCAATGAGGGTTCCCGTCTTTAACATATGTTGTATGTGCTCAAGTGAGGTATGGCCCATACGCCTATGGAAGAGATTAATATCTACATGTCCCCTGCTTAGAGTTAAGATGGGATTAGCAGAAAGACGTGGTATAAGATCCAGGTGGGGTGAGTATGGGTGCTGCGTGAACACATTAACACTTGCAAAAGAGACATAAGAATGATCAGTGTTTAAAGCATGCAAGCTAGGGCTGGGGGTGGAGTTATGAAGAAAAGGTTCCGTTAGAAAGCAATGGGTACTGTGTAGATAAGGGGGAACAAAATGAGAAATGTGATGAAGGTAGGGTCTCCAATTGGCAGCTGCATGCATCGGAAAATTCAGAAGGTTCGCAAGCGACGGTAAAGTTAAATTTCAATGGGAGGTGACCAAATACAATGTTGGTAATACCTTGTGCAGCTGCAAAGTACCATTACATCATATGTCTTGTCAATTTGCAAATTCAAGGTAAATAGGCGGTCTTTTCGCTCACCATACATAACTAAGTGTCTAGGCCTATTAGCTCTATTCACATTAACGCCAGATTTACGTAAGTTACTGTTTAGGCCTGAATTTAGGAGGCGGGGGAAGCTGACAACTAATGACCCAGCGTTTTAATGGCTTGCCATTCTGGCTGTAACCTCTTACTCTTAAATCACCAATTAAAACGCCGGTTGCAGTTGCTCCACTAGCAGCTATAGATACTTGTGGGCATTTGTTATGGCCTATTTTTTTTATAGGATTTGGCTATAAGTACCGTTAATCGTCTATTAAATGCCTATGGGCGGCTAAAATGAATTCGATAAAAAAGTGGAGGGGGCGTTAACAAAGCTACTACAAGATTTCTGACCTGAACGTATTAGTGGCTGTAGTAGGTATGAAAGTACGGCATTTGATGGTTAAAAGGTTTTGCTTGGCACAGGGTTTCGTTAGGACCCCTAGATTGATTTCAGAAGTGGTGCCACTAAATTCGTCCCTTAGGGCCCGAAATGGCAGACATCTTTGAAAATGGCCGCCGTAATCTTCCAAAAAAATGAAAACTGCAAGAACCGTTAGTGATACGCAAAAACGGCTGAGATAAAAGTTGTTTGAAATTATATAATATGTAATGTCATTCCCATACATTTTTTTTATATCTCTTAAGGTTTTCGAGAAAAATGGATTTTTAGACCATTTTCTGCCAAATTTCGGCTAACTTTCAACTACTGCTGCGTCGTTTCTAATTCAGTTGGATGGCTCCAATTAGATCCACTTGAAAAGTGGGACTGTTTGCAACAAGTGTAGTGGAAAGGGTCTACGACTGTTACGTACTGAGCTACGCCCGTTTTCTAGGGGATGGTATCACAGTTACTGTTGGAATTTTTGCTCATTTTTAACTTTCAACTTATATTGTGACGTGTCTAACTTAGGTAGATTATTCTAATTAGATTCATTCGAAAGGTGGGAATGTCTTCTTTGCAACAAGGGTAGTTTAAAGGGTCTACGACTGTTAGGAACCGAGCTATACTAGGGGATGGCATCACAGCTACCATTGGATTTTTTGCTCATTTTCAACTTTCAACTTCAATTGTGACGTGTCTAACTTAGGTAGATGATTCCAAATAGATTCATTCGAAAGGTGGGAAGGAATGTCTTCTTTGTAACAAGGCTAGTTGAAAGGGTCTACGACTGTTACGAACCGAGCCACGCCGTTTAACTAGGGGATGGTACACAGTTACCATTGGGGTTTTTTGCTCATATTCAACTTTCAACTTCTATTGTGTCTAACTTACGTAGATGATTCCAATTAGATTCATTCGAAAGGTGGGAATGTCTTCTTTGCAACAAGGGTAGTTTAAAGGGTCTATGATTGTTAGAAACGGAGCTACGCCCATTTTACTAGGGGATGGTATCACAGTTCCTGTTGGATGTTTTGCTCATTTTCAACTTTCAACTTGTATTGAAATGTGTCTAACTTAGGTAGATGATTCCAGTTAGATTCATTCGAAAGGTGGGTATGTCTTCTTTACAACAAGGGTAATTGAAAGGGTCTACGACTGTTAGGAAGCGAGGTATACCCGTTTTACTAGGGGATGGTACTACAGCTACCGTTGGATTTTTCGCTCATTTTCAACTTTCAACTGTTATTGTGACGTGTATAATTTAGGAAGATGACTCCAATTAGATTTGTTCAAAAGGTGGACATGTCTTCTTTTCAACAAGAGTAATTGAAAGGGTCTATGACTGTTAGGAAGTGAGGTACACCCGTTTTACTAGGGGATAGTTACAGTCACCGTCAGATTTTTCGCTCATTTTCATGTCTAATTTAGGTACATATCTTCAAATAGATTCATTCAAAAGGTGGGAATGTCTTCTTTGCAACAAGGGTCGTTGAAAGGGTCTATGACTGTTAGGAAGCGAAGTATACCCGTTTTACTAGGGGATTGTATCACAGCCACTGTTGAATTTTTCGCTCGTTTTCAACTTGCAACTGCTTTTCTGACGTGTATAATTTATAAAGATCACCCTCCAATTAGATTTGTTCAAAAGGTGGGCATGTCTTCTTTTCAACATGGGTAATTGAAAGGGTCTATGACTGTTAGGAAGGAAGGTACTCCCGTTTTACTAGGGGATAGTATCACAGTCACCGTCGGATTTTTCACTCCTTTTCAAGTTTAAACTTCTACTGTGACCTGTCTAATTAGGTAGATGTCTTCAAATATATTCATTCGAAAGGTAGGAATGTCTTCTTTGCAACAAGGGTCGTTGAAAGGGTCTATGACTATTAGGAACGACCGTTTTGGTAGGGGCTTGTATAACAATCACCGTTGGACTTTTCGCTTATTTACAACTTTCAACTGGTGCTGAGACGTTTCTAATTTATGTAGACCCTTTCAACGACCATTGTTGCAAAGCATACATTAATACCTTTCGAATGAATCTAATTGGAGTCATCTACCTGAATTAGACACGTCACAATAGAAGTTGGGAGTTAAAAATGAGCGAAAATTCCAAAGATCCAAATCCATCCCCTAGTAAAACGGGCATACCTCGGTTCCTAAGAGTCATAGACCCTTTTAACTAACCTTGTGCAAAGACGACAGTCCCACCTTTCGAATGTGTCTAATTGGAGTCATTTACCTAAATTGGCCACGTCGAATAGCAGTTGAAAGTTGAAAATGAACGAAAAATCTATCGGTGAATGTGATACCATCCCCTAGTAAAACGGGCATACCTCGGTTCCTAACCGTCCTAGACCCTTTCAACTACCCTTGTTGCAAAGAAGACAGTCCCACCTTTCGTATGAATCTAATTGGAGTAATCCACCTGAATAAGAAACGACGCACCAGCAGTTGAAAGTTGAAAGTTAGCCGAAAAATGCCCGAAAATGGCCGAAATCCATTTTTCTCAAAAACCATAAGAGATATGAAAAACTGTATGGGAATGACATTGTACACTACATTATTGCAAACAACTTTTATCTCAACCGTTTTTGTGCATCACTAACGGTTTTTGCACGGTTTTCATTTTTTGGGGAGATTACGGCGGCCATTTCGGGCCCTAAGGGACGAATTTCGTGGCACCACTTCTGAAATCAATCTAGGGGTCCTAACGAAACCCTTTGCCAAGGGAACCCCTTTAACCATTGTGGAGTCATCACTTGTGAGCTCCACAATGGCCGTCTTCAATTTCATGTGAATATGTTAACCCTACCTACATAACCCTTTAATAGGCTAACCCATTCAATGTATATAGTATTTATTATATCACGTGACTTCCTGTAGCAATGCTATTTAAGGTGAAGTAAACAGGAAGCCAGTTGTCTTATCAGCTGTAGCATACACTCCTGTAGTCCATGTCAGTTATTACCATTGGTGCCCACGCTGGGCTTAGGTGTGTCCAAAAGGACATCACAGTTGGCGACGAGTCCGGTACCTTTGGTAACTTTAAAACTTAAGCTTAAACTGATAGGTGTTCAACCACATCTTTGCTCCATATTTGTGGTAAGTTGCAAATTTTTTTCATTTTGGCAATGAAAATTAGTGCTCTGAATTCCTATCATAGTTTTAACTTTTTCAAACAGTGTTATTTTGTCGTGGTAGTGAATAGTGTACGAAAATAGTTAAATTTAGTACCTTATCAACTAGAACCGAAGTGGGCAATTGGATTTATTATGGTTAATTTTACCTTGGCAGTGTTCTAGAGCGACGCACTGGCGTGTCCGCACAGGCAGTATTATAAACCTGAAGGTTCGAAAAATGCGCTACTAAATTAACCCTTGTAAATTCGATTGTGCCATTGCCCATATTCGGGCTAGTGTGTGCCAGTTTAAAATTTAACACCGTAGGTTTATGCTTGAACTTACTAAAATCTGGTCTGTGCTGAGGCTTAAGCCAGAAGTGTTGTTTTGTAAAACGTTGCAATATGGTGAACGTAAAACATTTTTTTTCAAAGCCTAGTTCCTTTAAATTTAACTTGTTGGCAGTTAATTTATACAACTAGGTAGGCTACAGTCTAGCTTGATTTATTTCTGTGTTTAAATAAGTGACCGGTAGTCTTGGGTGCTCCAGTTTAATCCTTGCATGTTAAGCAGGATTGTAATTATATTTAATTTTGTAAGGCTTATGCCAAAGACAGGTGTCGGTAGCAAACCACCTATAACTGCTATAATTAGCAGTGAAAGTGAAACTGAAAATAATTCAGTAGTGAACGCGAGCGTTAACGAAATTAGTTCTAATTTACATTTAAATTTTGAATCTAGTAATAGTGAAGATGACGTCAACATGGGTTCGTCTAAAACCGCTGGTTTATTTTCGGAATTCGATTGTGAGTCCGATACATGGGAGAAATACTCCAACCGAATTAGTTATTATTTTAAAGCTAATGAAATACCAGCAACCAAGCAAGTCAATTTACTAATGGCATCTGTAGGCCAGAAAATGTTTGATAGGATTTTGAATATCATCTCACCTGATTTGCCTGACTCATCAACATTTGATGAACTTGTTAAAAAAGTTTTAGTCGACATCGAGCCAGTGCCGTCCACAGTGTCTGAGCGTGTGAAATTCTTTAGAAGATCGCAAAAATCAGATGAGAGTATCGGGGAATATTTAGCTGCATTAAAGCTAATGACGAAGTATTGTGACTTTGCTAAAATTGAAGATATTAACAGCGAAATGATTAGGGATCGCCTAATTGGGGGGATCCAATCAGAAGTCTTCAACGCGAGTTGTTGAAGCAGACACTGGATTTAAAGGCTACAACATCCTTAGCTTTATCCTTAAAATCTGCTGAAACAGACCAAAGCGTTTTGAGGTGCCATTCTAGGGCTGTTAATTACGTAGCTAAAAAATCGAGCAAAACGACAAGTATGCCTAAATCCACTAAGGATTTTATTTACTATTGTTGCGGCAAAAATGGCCACGTGAAAACACGCTGTAAATATCGCGACTATACATGTGGCCGATGCCACACTGCCGGCCATTTAAAAGCCGTGTGCTGAAAAGCTAGTCATTCGAATAGAACTTCAAAAACACTCGACCACCCTAAAGCAAGTTCTAGCACAAATTATAAGGCTAGGCCGAAGTCTAAACTAAAGTATAGCTATAAAAAACGCGTCAACAAACTCGAACGCGATAGCGAAGAAGGCCAGGATGTTGAAGCCGAAAATTCAGAGTCTGGTTCCGGGTCTGATAACAATTCGGACAACGACTATCTTTTACTGAAAAATAATACTCTTGGACCGAGTCAGGCTGCGGACCAGATTTCAATTCCCCTACAAACCAATAAGATAATATATTAATTCTATGAAAATCCATAAATGGAAAATGCCAGTCTGTCTAAATGGTGTCGAGTTAGAAATAGAACGCGATTCCGGGGCAGACGCATCCATTATCCCTATTGAGTGGCATCAAAAATATTTTGCGGGCTGTCCTTTAAAACTCAGTCCGTATTCGATACACTCATATACAGACGAAATTGAAAACACGATTTACACTGTAAGTCTGAAGGTTGAAGTCAAAGATTTTTTTGACTTTTTGTTTTTTTTTTAATTTTTTTTTATTGGGCCGAGGTTGTTCCGTTGTTCCACTTCATTCATTCCCTCTCAATCCAGAAGTTCCTTTTGTGGTTTTAAATTTTTTTTTTTTATTAAAAATTTTTTTTCTTGCAATGCACATTACATGTTCTGTGTGGTGAGGACAGTGTCATACGATTTTTTTTCTGACTGTTTTGTAAGTCTTTTGCTGATTACGGTGACGATCTTCCACGACACAGCAATGGCGCCAGCATCAAGTACTCCTGGACCATCCTCCAACAGAATGGTTACACGAAATAGGAGGAAGTATTTGCACTCACGAAACTTGATTTCTAAACCGTTACTCAGACGTAAAGTGAATGTACCTACGAATAGACCAACCCTGGCTAGGATTGCAAAGGATAACACTGTACGGTTTCTTGGTGATATTGAGCCTCCCTCACCCGTCGCTGACGGAGTTATGCCAGGTAGACTCAGTTTCTCAGTTGGAACTACGCCTCACAAAGAAATGGCTAGCTCTGCTTCCTCTACGCATGATAGCAGCTCCATCAAACATGGTGCCAGATGCTCCCTGGTTTCACCTGCATCTGTTTGTGATGAACATACTGTGATGAGTGTTTTTGCCAGCGTCGAGAAGGTTCAGAGAGCTGTTCAACTCAGTAGACTGGAAAGCGATCTCGTTAGTCAGGAATTAAACGCCAAATTGGACAAGCTATCCAGTACCCTGAGTAGTTCTTACATTGATTTTCCGGAAATTGTGCGTGATGAAATGCAAAAGAGCGTAAATGCTTGTAAAGTTTCGCCGTCGGAAGCTGTTCAATCTGATATTGCTGATACCATTCATAGACCTCAGGAGTTTCCTCCGCAGCATACTGCACAGCCAGATTCTTCATGTGATGCTTTTAACAGATGGTGTTCCCACGTATTGACCTTTTTGGAGTCGTTTGGAGAAGTACTCAACATGCGCCTTTCCAACTTAGAATCGAAATTTGAAAATATTATGCTGAAGCAATCAGCTATGCTGCTGGAGCTTATTGATACCAAGTTTGATGTTTTACTATGTGAAGTCAGAAGCAAGACGTCATTCTTCCCAGAAACGGATGTTGTTTCGAGCCAGACTTCCTCGGATAGAGTTGTTGTGAGTAGTATTCTCTCTCAGCCGAAGTCTGGTGGCATTCAACTGATTTCATCGCACGTCAACCATGTTCACTCCGGCATGACCGAAAACTTGGCCCCAGTTGAAGCTAATAGGTCCGCAGTTTTCAGTCAGGATTGGGTCACAACTCGTAGGCCCAGAAAGCGGGGCAAACATCATGAAAACTCAGCTTTTTCAAGAGGTCACCGGTCTACTGTTTCAAACATTTCACAGGATGGGCCACCATTCTCCGGTGTTCCAACTGGATATACTGAAGACCGATGCCAACGTCCCTCCCTTGTTCCAGTTATTGATGAGGGATCAAACCGTGATAAAATAACCTCTGTCCCTGCTGGTCGTGTCGTGTTTCAAAGGAGGCTATTGATATTTTGGAAGCCAGAAAACCAACCAGTTTGGCCACTAGTGCTACAAATCGTGCTGCTGTGCCACTTCTAAATTGTCGGCAACATCCAGAAGAGGTAATTCTTATTGGAGATTCCCATGTTCGTGGTCTGCATCTCTGTAAATCCTGCAAATCTATTACGTGGACCTGGCCCGGACTCCGAGTCGATCAACTGGAAACAAAAATCCCCGAGGCTCTTAAAAATGCCACATTGTCTCCGACTGTTGTTCTCTGTGCAAGCAGTAATAATATGCCACATGAAGCCCGTTCGTCAAGGACTGCATGAGAAACGCTGTTGATGTGATACACCAGCTGAGACCAGGCGCACACATTATTATCCTCGGTTTATTTCCCCGAAGAAAATTATCTCTTTGTGGTCCTATTATTTGTTCAGACAGTGAGCTCGCAAGCCTGTGCATGGAAAAAAAAAACCTTCAGTTTGTATTAATCTGGGATTTTTTATTGCAGAACGATGGTTGCTTGGCGCGTGAGGGTGTCTATTTGACGCATGTTGGCAAATTTAAAGTTAAAGATGAGCTCAACTACGCTCTTACCCATCCAAACCATATGGGAAACTGCGCGTGCTAATGGGAATTCTTTAAATGGAAATGACAAACACCAACCCCAATTTTTACATAATTCAAATGTTTTGTTTCAGTCTTGTTTGAAATGTGTTGTTATTAGAGTCATAATTACTGGAATTATGTAGAACGAGGACACTTTTTAATGTCCAGCTAATTAGGCACGCCGACGAAAGTTTTTTGGCCTCTGTGTGTTCCTACATCGTTGTCGTCTGCTTCAAATTTGTAACCGACGCTCCTCGCTGTCGTGACTTGTCGTTATTTGTGGCAAGCCACGCTGGGAGGGTTGCATCCAACACTGTTCACCTTCCTCAGCTGACCTTAACCACTACATAGTTTAATCAGTCTGTCCATGCTTGTCGCCACCCTACATCCTGTGGATAATCACATGACATCAT
>JAHWFP010031292.1:0-30303 GCA_023313725.1 Lithobius niger
TATAGAGAAACGAAAGCAATTTGAAACATAACGAAACTAAAATGAAATAAAAACAAAAGCAAAGTTAAGGAGAACGAAACCAAATAAAAAAAATCGGTAATACTGAATGCTAAAAATTGTATTTGGAGCCATGGATTGTACAAACACTGCAGCCAAAAGCATAAATGCACCCTTCAACCTGTCCATGGGGCAACTTTAACTGATTACTTTCTGTTGGGGTAAACAATGGGATGACAACACAATAAGCCAGGCCATTGTACTGTAGAAAAGCATCGCTGAACGATGGAAGCTAACAGAGAATGCATTGGAAATCAATGTAGGACAAGCTGCAGGCTAATTTATAATTGTACCTGGGCCCCGGAGCAACCAAGTGCATCAATCAAAAAGGAAACCGCAACTTCAGAATCGTTACTAAATCTACGAGGCTCGTTTAACTCATTACTGTCATGACCGGGAAACCAGAGTTGGGCAAATTTCATACCACTGATGACTGGTAATTGAACAGTGCATAATTGTCCCAATGTTTCCTTTCTAAAGTACTTTCTGATTTCCAATGATTTCTGCCGAAAGTAATTAATTTTTTTGCTCACAGGACTACTTCTTGAAAATATATTTTCGCCATTTTGTGCACCTCAACCCAACAAATCGTTGACTAGCTTCGGCGAAAGATTGTAGTTACTTACCGCATTAAATCCAAGCAATTCTAATCTAAATGAAGATGTAATCCAAATCTTAGAAACTGTCATTCCTTTCAAATCCATGAGGTCTAAGAGTTCTACATTGCACCAGTTGGGTATTCTCCTCTGCTTTGCAAACAATTGCATTCTACTACGAATTACAGTAGTTGTTTGACACAATATAAAAGTTGGATATTTTACGTGCGTTTGATGAACAATTGCTACTGTATTTTCTGTAGGACCGCTGAGAAATAATCTCGTACGAATTACAACAAACCATCCCAGAAACAATAGGTATACAGAAGCCATCGCCAATAAACTTATTCGTCTAAAGGCTGAAGCACACTTCAATTTCACTCTTTTACCCTCTTCAAAGATGCGTTTTACTTTTACAAAAATGGGATCTCTTTTCGAAAATGTCTGTTTTTTATTTCGATGGCAGAATGGAGCCAAAAACCCGAAAGTCAACTGAAAAAAACTAAGGACTGAAATTCCCAAGTATAGCCCGAGCATGCCGCCCACGTCGCACAACAGAGAAACAAGAGTGTATATGTACCTCTCTTTCATAGTTGCAACAATGTTGCTGTGAAAGTAAAAAGAGTAAATAGTTTCACCGAGTACTCTCTTTTCAGTGTCAGCAAAGAAATGAAAGTGAGATACATGGCATAGCTTTCTGCAGCCGCATTCAGCAATTGGGTCGGTTTCACTGGTGATTTTTGAAATTTTACGGTATATCTTTAATAACTCCACGCCATTTTCAGAACATCTGGGTAAATCAATTGCCTTATTCACGAATGGAAATCTGAAAATAGAAAGCGTATTGCAATGAACACTTACACTCTCCTGGGTGACAAACAGGAACTCCAAAAAATACGTAAACATTTGACTTTTAATTTTCCATAATTCTTGCTATTGTCGCTTTTACCAAAATAATAATAAAGACTAAGAATTCTGCAATAGTACTACTAAATTTGGCCGAAAAAGAACGTACTTTCCCCCACATGGGAACCTAAAAAAAAATATAAATAAAAAAAAATACAACAAACACTTTTTAGAACTAAATTTGCTGGCCAAAAAAAATAAAATTTAAACCCAAAAAACAATAATTTGCCTGAAGTGTCACTCACAAAACTAGTGTGTGGCATGAAGGGTCTCTTGTGTGTTTAAATTTTTTATACTTTATATGCTTTTTTGTGCTTCCATGTGGGGGAGGTAAATTCTTTATTCAGTATCAAAGCGAAGAGCTCTTTATAAAGCTTTGTATAAAACTTTGTATACGAGCTTTATATGAAACGTAAATATCGACAGACGACGTGCTTATACCACAAAACGAAACAATAACGTGCCTGCGGCTAACTGTTTAAAGATTAGTCATTGCGACAGCATTGTGAATTCTGGACGCCATGTTTCATGAAGAAATCTACTTACTCTCTTATACAATTTCAACATACTACTTACGAAATTAAAACTGCAGCTAAAAATAGCATATAAGCTCAAAATTAGCCTAAAAAGCTAAAACTAGGCCTAACAACTAACACGTTTCCACTTATAATTATGATGACACTACTTGTAGATTATAATAGGGATTGGTGTTGCAGTTCTTGATAGAGGTATGTGCCTCAACATTTTTGTTGATGGTGGTATCAAGTTTTTTAACAGCAGCAGCAATGTCAACTTTTGAAGCTTTCATTATTGTTAAAGACTATTGTTGGATTACCATTTAAATGACCACCACGTATTTGGCCTGCATATTCCCGAACTTTCCTCCCACTATGAACTGAAACTCCACACGAGGTTCATTCTCTCATCCATCTTAAGAGTTCTTCTTTAAAATTAAAACTTACAATGCCTTAGGACCATTTCTTCATACTTCAATTATCTTTAAGAATTGAGAGGTACACTACTGATTTTGCTATTCCACCGCACGTTCATATTTCCGAACCCTGATTAATTTTGTTAGAATTATATATATTATTGAAATCCCTCTAAACTATTTACCATTGTTCTTTATTTAAGTCAATTAGGCGAAAGTGTAAAATCAGTTTTACATCACCTTCTTACGGCTATGTAAGCGAGACCGTGACAGCGTATACTTCTACTTTACCTAGACCCTGGACGTTGGCTGATGTGTTGCCTGTCTGAGGGAGATTCGTCAAAGCCCAAAAATAAAGAATTGTACAACGCATGCATGTTAAGAAGGCAGAGTCTACAGTTTGCCAGGTTTTTTTATGGACGAATTTAACTGGAAACTATCTCAGATTCGTTGTGATAAATTCTCTTCTTTTGCAGTTACCGTCGAATTTGTTCGTATCGATTCGAAGTTTTAGTATATTTTCGTGCACTTTCTTAATTTTCAAAAACATGATGTTTAAAGGTGCTTTTATTTGCCGTAGAATAATTATTGATTTACCGACAAGCATTCATCTTCATTATTTTTGAATTCACACATGTACGACTGCATTGCTGAAATTCTTCTCTTGATGTGCAAGGATCTTGACGCCTGTTCAGGTAACTAAACTGCAAGTAAAAGTTTCACGTACTCTTCGTAAATAAGTATGCATACAGGCATCCAGAGTGAATGAATACAAAATCCTTTACCTTCTGAATAGAAAATCCAAAATACTTCTTCAAAGAGCAAATTGTTGTTGCCACAGATGCAGTGTAGTCCGGGTAAGAGTGCTCGCTGATAATTAGCTGGAAAAAAATTCCAAGGCAAAAAAAATTATGAGTAAATGAAGTTATCACCTAACCTTATATATAACCGGGTATTATTTAACTTAACAGTTTAATTCTTTGTTACAGCATCAGGAACTTGGCAAAATAACTCTCAGTGGATCTATGGTTTTGTGAATCACGTGATTCACTGTAGGAGATATAGTTTGTTCCACATTATGTTTTCAGAAAACTGATTGGATGATGACTCGTTTCCTTGCACTAAGAGTGCAAAAACATGTGGAAATCACACTTGTAGACTCTACACAGTTACTGTTAGAGTTCACGATTGGGATGTTTACGGATTTTTGCACTCGTAATGGAAGAAAACGAGGCGTCATATAGTCAGTTTTCTGAAAACATAATGTGGAACAAAGTATAGTGTAGGGGCACTAGCTAAGTATAGCGGCATTAAAGTTGTTGTCGTCCTAAAACCAAAACTATTATACGTAGGTGTTATTGTTCAAGTGTAGTTCGAAATGTAAGATTATGAAGTCTTCAAAGACCTTGTGAGAAATTGATTACTTCATAGGATGTGTGGAAAAAATGATACTTTTTTATAATGATACATTTCCTGGTCACTAGATATTCAAACAGATTTTAAGAACGGATTTTCTAATGGCTTCCTTTAGTCATTTCATTACTTTAAAGGACTTGTGTAAAACAAAAGCCCCATATAAAATGTCTCTGAAACGCCAAAAAATCTTATTAAATTACGGATAGACGCAGTTTGGCAAGTGTCGCCATCTCTTCACACATAGCGGTGAATTTGTAAACTGGCCAGAATCAGATATCACTGTCAGCATATGACAATGCACACAGAAGGCGTCTCTTCGTTATCTGCATTAACTTTTTTTTTCTTTTTGTACTAGCTGGCTGGCTTTTCTTTTGGAGGTTTTGGTAAAGCAGAAAATAATGACATTGAAATATCCATGATTTTCATTTTTTGCTCACATCTAAGTAGTACAAAGTGCAGTGATACGTTACGAACATTTGCATTTTAACACCTCAATGGTTTTCGAGTAGAAATCGTCGCTACCTGAAATACAAATCGTATCATCTCAATGGAATATGAGTAAAATAATGGTTTAACGAATACTTATTATTGCTGCCTATCACTTTCACTGTTTTGTTTAGTGCTTGCTTTACACGGGCATAAAAAGGCCGATTTGCGTAACACTGATAATTTACAAAATTGGACGGGATACAGTTTTTTACTTCGGTGACCAGGAAATCCGTAAATCGGTGTAATCCGTGACTAAGTTAACCAAAATGAATCAATGCCCCTGATGGAAAAAATCTTACCGCACGTATTTTTATACATAACAGTGCTATGTTCGTGTAAACTCTAGCAGAGTTGCAGCATGTTTAGGTAGCTTAAGTGCTAAACTGGTCGTCTGCCAAAGAAACGTAGAACGACGCGAAATTTTGATAATAACGTATGTGCTTTCTACAAAAAAATCGTGCTTCAAAATTGAGCTTTGCTGATTTCACTTGGTTGTCCAGCGTCTGTGTTTTGGGTCGTATTGTCTGAACCCAAAATTCACGTCTGGTACCCAGGTGTAGGTATGCTGCCCATGTCCATTAGAACGTAATCCACAATTTTTAAATATACAAATTAGCCGGTATGGTATCAGAAGAAGCGTAGCTGTAGAGCTTCCTTGGGCAAGAAATGTTTAGCTGATTCTGTCTCATTGCATTGAGAAACATCTTTGTAGCTGCGTTCTGTTGAACCTTTTATACAACGAGAAGAATTTGTTTGATATTCGAACTCCAGCCTGCAGTAATACAAAACCTAGTTTGTTTTCAGTTTTAACTCGAATATTGAAAGATGGTTGTAAAAATTTATAGTTTAGAAAGTAAATTGTATTGACATGAGTTTAAAGGATGAAGTATTGCAAATTGTCGTTTTACTAAATATTACAAGTCCTTTTTTAAGAACGTGAAAACATTCAATGAATATATTTCCACTTTCGCCATTATAGTATAGGGGAACTCGTTCACAGCACTCAGACGCACTGTCGACTGACCCCAATGATTGATGGAGAACAAGGATAAATGGAGAAGAATCATTAGTGCTGGTTGTAAGGGTTGCACAATAGAGGTATAAGAAGGTATGTCAAATCCGTATTATGTGGTTCAGTAATATTTACTAGAAATTGCAAGAATTCACGATTTATGCATGTGGTGGCCGTGGACAAATCCGTATGAAGTTTAATACAATTAAAGTATAGGTACTACGAGGGGTAGTTCAATTGGATTCCTAGTTAAACAGTCCGAACATGACTTTACAACTGAAGCTTGGTTACTGGAACGTGGGATGGTGCAGTGGGTTTCAAACGGTTACGGCAAAAGCATTGTATGATTATTACATGAGCTTGATTGCACTTGGTTGTAATTGCTGAATAACAGATTGCTGCAAGTTATAGTTCACCTTAAGCTCGTCTGTTGACCTTTACGATGGTCAAACAAACACCGTGTTAAAATATGGGGTCACGATGTTTCTTGGAAAAATAACCTTGGATTAATGGAATCGGTTAAGGTAACTCAAAGTCTAAGTGGGTTGATTTGGGAGGTGATTTGGGAGGTTGATTTGGGAGGCATCGCAATAACCTAATTTCAACCATTTCAAATATAACTCAAGGCACAAAAGTAGCATTGGACAGTGTATAATTTTCAGTGATTGCACATATGTATATTACTTTAAAGCTTGACAAAATCTACTACTAAAAGTAGGAGATGTACAAAAACTCATATTGTGTCTACTTTGACATAAGAATCGTTTAAATTACATAGAAAATGATACTAATAAGGGAATCTAAGATAATACAAATTGTCTTTATTGCTGTGCTTATAAATTAGCCAATAATTCCTATTAATTTTTTTCAAGAGTGAATTATTTTACGTAATTATAAATAAATTTAACATACCTTATCAACCGAGTACAAAGCAACACCAGGTGTGTATTTCAGCTCGACTATGAACTGGTTTTCCTTACGGTATTTCGAAGAATTACCTGAAGAAAAAAAAACTTTTCTTGTAGCTTCTTGCACATTCATAGGGCAGCATTTAATAACAAAGATGATGATGTGGATTCCTGGAGTGCATGCAATATAAGAATGCAGGCAGGATGGTAGCACGCACCACGTTTGCTACAGAGAACGAGTCCGGTAGAGCAGAAGAACTTTTATGTTTGTTCCAACTAGGCCCCAAAACTTCCGAGAAAACGTAATGCTAAAAAAGGTGTATACAACAATAGCCAAAGACGACATTGTGGCACGAGTCACACGACACAGCGGAAGCTAAAGCTGGGTGTTTGTTAGCTTTTTGGGAAAAAAAATCCTAATCTTCTAACAGGACATTGAGCCAAAGAAGGCCTTAGCAAGCACATTTTGCTGCTCTAGAATGAAACCTACCTGGAGGGGGGGGGAGATGAGGCTTAATGGCGTGTCGACAGCTTGGTCATTAGCGCCAACCTCAGTCACAGTGCAGTGGTCCGGGTTGCCATTGCACCACACATTACAGAGATATTATTCAAACCCCTAATCTAATCTAATCTACCTGGAGGTGGGAGGTGGGATGAAAATTTTCGAACCTGCCTCTTCACAGAAATGTGCATGGGAAAGATGCTTATGTCTCCCTGTACCGGCAATGCATATAAAGAAACAAGCGGATGCACAATAGTAAAAAATTCCCTCCTGACACCTCGCCACATGCCTACAATGCCCGTTTTACAAACGAGCCTATAGGGCAGTGACACGACGTAGTAGTATTGTATATAACTCTATGGTGGAGCCAGTAACTGGGTTAGCTGCAAGGGGGGGGATTGAGGCTTAATGGCGCGTCGACAACTTGGTCATTAGCGCCAACCTCAGTCATAGTGCAGTGGTCCGGGTTGCCACTGCACCACACATTACAGAGATGTTATTCAAACCCCTAATCTAAATCTTGTCATACATCTGTACCTCCTGCAAAAATTGAAAAACACCGGACAGGAGGACAGACTTATCGCCCAACTGACGCGCAATGTCATGCGGAAGATGGAACCGACGACGAACACCATCAAGATGGCGACAATCAACAAGCAAGTGGCCGTCGACACCAAGAACATTCAGGAGGGTCAACCCCCCGCAAAAGGAAACAGTGAGTAGCTGCAAGGTGCACTGGTTGGGGAAAAGAAGAGTGTCGTACTGAAGCCAATACTATTAGACTGGATTTCTTAGGCCTAAAACGCGCGATTTTTATCGATTTGTTGGCAATTGCTGACATTTTTAAGCAAGTGGAATCTTTATTCTCCGATTACAACCTCGTAGCATAAGGGATTGGAGAAAACAACGGTTTTTTAAGCCTACGAAATCCACTCTCAAAGCACTGGCTTGACTAGAAGTGCCGTTGTTTAACCCACCATTTCAATCTAGTGCCCCGTGCAGATATGTCTCTTGTAGCCAATATGACGTCACTTGACACTGCTCTACAGGGTACATTTACAAATTCTGGAAATCTACATGCTACGGAACTTGCTGCCAATGCTGTGGTGCATAAGAATTATGCACGTGTGAGATCACTCACATGCTACCCACACATTCCATCCAACTACCTGTTGATGTGCCATTAAACCTCAATCATTCTCCGTCCAACTATCTTTATCACATCTTTACACTTAAATAGCAGCACAATCCTCGGTGCCATACATAGGGATAGCCTGGAATAAGGTTGGCCTTTTTTTTTATACAACCCTGTAGTTTAATACCCATATCGATGAAAATGTTATATTCAGGACAGACCACCATTTTGTTACCCTTGCATGCAACTCAACAATGCGTGGGAGCATCTCGTGGTACTTGAATATCACATGAAAACCGCCTTTAAAAATCTCCCCCCCCTCCCATGTATCACGCTTATGCCTCAAAACCGACTTAATAAACTCGGCCTTAACCATGGTTCAAGTGAAGAAGAGGAAATGCAATAGGGATTAGCTGACGTCTTTATGTTCAGGCTGTGCCGGTTAAATAGCTTTCGTAAAGTGGTGAGCTGCGATTTCACTTTTGGAACCAACGTGACATACGTTCTTGATCGTAAATCAAAAGTTCGAATATGCAGTAGTTATTTCCATCGTTTGCAACAATGATGTAATGTGAAAAATACGTACAATGGGAGATGGGAACACAAAGGAACGATGGATGTACTGAAAATGGCTCAGGCAGGATTCTTTAATGTAGATATGCAGTCGATAAAATGAGCAGACGACCGATTCGGTAATGTGCTCATACTGTCAAACACGTACTATATAATTGGGAACCTGATCAAAACCCACTGGATAACATACAAAAAGGTAGAGATATTGTACATTTTTAAAAGGTATTTCCAAAAAGTTATGATTTCACTGAATACAATGAAAAAGAGTTAATTTACACCAAGGGAAGGATGAATGTGATTGTGGTTGCATGAAAGCGAAGTAAAAGACCATTGTAAATATTCATTTGCGGGTCATGTCAGTTTCGACGACTGACAGTATCGAAGATGGATATGCATATATATAGAAAGATCTGTATAGAAATTATAGAACTGGTGGCCAACACACTGTGCCTGCTGTATAATGGCTTTCAACAACGAAATAATACATCGTTCTAGACGAGTCTGAATGCTTAGTAGAAAGTTATATCGGTGTTGGAACCAGTCTGCTATAGCAATGTGGAAGCGCAACAGGTGTCTTTATGAATATAATGTACAACAAAGTCAGCTTAGGTGCACTATCCCTTTAACTGAAGTTGAAATGGAACATTATATATCTCAGGATCACTAATGTAACATCGAATCAAAAACAAGACTAATAAGGTTGTATCTACTGTCTGCCTGTCAGTCTAATTAATTTCAATGCAATGGCACTGCATCAGTACATATTACACATAAAAACTTCGTTCATTTCCACCTAATACTAAGGTAACATTGCTTTTGGAACACTATGTGGTACTTTTCTCCCTCCTCTCCATTCCACCCATTGCAGAAGGAACCTGTAGGTAGCTACACCTACCGGACTGTGTAATTGAATAAATACAACTTTACCATTTCAAAGTTTAAACACAGTCAAACTGCGTTATCTGAAGCTCGCCAAGCATAATCACATACTCGACATCAATTACGAAACATAACAACGATTGGATAATAAGGGGTATGAAGAGTGAGAACTGAGAACACAAAGTAAAGTCTCTTCAGAGAATTGAGAAGAGACGAAAGGGTTGGACTGTAATGGCTTGCTCGAGCGGATGAAGAGCCGCACATTACTGTAACAGTTCATTAAAACAACACAAAAGTCTAAATATCTCACATGCTTTCCCAGAAGCCCGTGAAAGAAGACACAGTTACTGGCATTTTAAAAACTAGGTTCTCAAGTTCCTTGTTTGGTGTGACACCTCTCAAAACAAGAACTGTCCGAAAGAACTGCTTGAATGAACTTTACAAAAATGACAGGTTCCCCACGAAAATTTGAGTGATAACGACTTTTCACACTCGGAGCATCAGTATGATCTCGCCGATCCGTTTATACTCAGATTTGTGCAATATTACCCTTACGTGACGGCCCGTATGATAAATTTTCCGTATTACAATAATCACAATGAGTTACTTGCCTGTGTATTCCTAAACACGTAATAAACATACTAAGAGTTAAAGGTTAGCATTCATTCGTCTTATTAGGCTAACATTTTTTTTAATTTTAATTTATTTAAATAATTTCCTTCAAATGACTTTTCTAACCTAAACATTCGCTGTAGTATGAAATGACTTAAATAAAACTGAAAATAATATAGTTTAGACCTTACATAAAACTAAATTAGGTAAAACAAGTTTCCGTTACCAGGAGTGTTATAAAGGTGGGCTGGAGACGGTAGTACTGTCACTCGTGGATACAAGATTGAAACGTCCTGCCAACTACTTTTTCATTAGCCCTACATTTTCAGGCAAGAGTACAGCAATCGTAAAATTGACATTAATCTCTCAACACCTTATCGGTCCCACCTCCAACCAGCAATGCTTATTGCTTCGGGGAACATCAACCTCTCTTTGACATCTTAAGAAAAACAAACCTGATTCTCATTCAATTTCCCTCTAAATTTATCCAAACTATTTATGACAGTCTACCATGTGACTCTATCCTAATTTTAGACCACTTACTACAACAATAATTAGCATTCAGTCTCATTTATGTTATTACAGAGGCATATCAGTAATTAACGTTGTTCAAAACCGGTTTCTCAAAACATTAAGCACTATGTTCCAGTACTTTTTTCCATTCAAATGCAATGGAAGTCTCAACCAATTACAAGTACTGACAGCTTAATACGCCAAAGTGGTGTTAACAAAGACTTTATAACTTCCATTTAAAATGATTAGCCCAAAGAATTACGAGCTATTAAAGGCACTGTTGAGGAATGGCACTCGGCGTGTCGCCTCAGTGGCCGTGAGGAGGTGGTGTTGGCCCGTTTGCGCATTGGTCACACTCGACTTACTCACTGTTTCCTTTTGCGGGGGGTTGACCCTCCTGAATGTTATTGGTGTCGGTATTAATGTTACGGTCCGCCACTTACTTGTTGATTGTCGCCATCTTGATGGTGTTCGTCGTCGTTTCCATCTTCCGCATGACATTGCGCGTCAGTTGGGCGATAAGTCTGTTCTCCTGTCCAGTGTTTTTCAATTTTTGCAGGAGGTACAGATGTATGACAAGATTTAGATTAGGGGTTTGAATAACATCTCTGTAATGTGTGGTGCAGTGGCAACCCGGACCACTGCACTGTGACTGAGGTTGGCGCTAATAACCAAGTTGTCGACGCGCCATTAAGCCTCAATTCCCCCCCCACACTGTCTAGTGTCCCGGACCACTGCACTGTGACTGAGGTTGGCGCTAATGACCAAGCTGTCGACGCGCCATTAAGCCTCATCTCCCCCCCCAAAGAACCCTTTTACTTTCAATTCATAAAATTGCATCCCTTCACTCCCAAAGACTTAAAATTCCGTTCAAACATTATAAAAATACCTATCACAGTGTACATGTTTAGGTAGTACGGCCTTGATAGTTGTTTCAGTCCGTTACTCGAATTGCTTTGCTTAAAATTTACCTCTCTGCGTGTGAAACGTACTTTACTCAGTTATCCTGAAGTGAGACAGGTGGTATGTTTTGCTTCTCTAAACTTGCTAAAAGGAAGAGTACTTTTAAGGCCGATGCAGAAAACAGCTCTCAAAAATGCAAACATGTCCTCTTAAAATTATCTTCTAGAAGTTGTAGAGAAAAGGAAAAACACAAACATTTAGTTGCAAATCAAAAGGGCGGGCTTTTACGCACACTCCTTTGTCCTGTAGACAGTCTTTTAGGTGGTTTATTAACTAGCTAAAAAAATGTATAAACATATGCAGTTGGTTCCGATGGGTGCTACCACCAGAGGGGGGGGGGGATTGAGGCTTAATGGCGCGTCGACAACTTGGTCATTAGCGCCAACCTCAGTCACAGTGCAGTGGTCCGGGTTGCCACTGCACCACACATTACAGAGATTAATGACGATGCTGTGAGTCTCTTGCTTCAAGACTAACGTTCCCATTTATAAATTAAAGAACATTAGGACTGGGCAATATTACGGAACTCTGAGCAGTTTAGCCTCAGATATTATTGACATAATTAAAACATTATGAAGTAAAGGCACTGCCAAGCTTTTGGCAGGTGAGGTATTCATATCTTGACTAGTGTACAATAAAAGACGTAGAAATTTTCAAATTAGACACTGAGAGTCATTACCGTATTTTATCGGGTAGCTTAGTTGAAAAATTTGGATTAAATAGCTATGATATTACCAGGATTCCTCACACTTTACAAGGTTGCGGTTCCATGTAAGATTGTTACAATAGCACTATTAAACCTTTATGGGTAAAAACAGATATCATTACTCCACAATTTGTAGGTGACTTTAAAGCACCTTTGTAACGAATAGTTAACGTCCAGGGCGCCAAGGAGAAGAACGAACGTGGTGCCTTACAGGCTCCATTATTATCCTTTATTATAAAAAACTATGTACATATTATTAATGTAGATATTAACACTGATACTGCTGCTCATATACCTTTGGGTCTCTCGGGTCGCATCGTCATTAGTTTGCACCTGAAGCCTTTGCGCCTGTAGACTTTATTGTCTCATCATTGTGACATCAGCATGAAGTATTCATGTCTATAAACTGATTATTATACCGGTTAGGCTGGGGGCATTCTCAGGCTACCCACGGGATCAGTAGTTTATTTAAATCTTTGAGACATATGGCCAGGCCCTTTTTAAGAGCTTAGGTAGCTATTTTGGTAGAAAAACCCTTAGCACCGGTGATGGTATAGAAGCCGATTATTTGGCTGGAAAACAGTTTAAAGATGCTGTAGAGGTCGATTAAATGAAATGCCAGTGACGTAATAAGTGACATAGGAAAAAAATTCCAAGGGGGTTCGGGATATAGATACCTTCCATATGGGAATAAAACGTGGCGAAAGTAAGACGATCAAGAAGAAAAAGAAAGATACTATTAAAAATATTTTAAAATAAGTGGGAGGGGGAGGGGACCTCTAGATAAACCCTCGCTCTCGTTTGTCAACCACTCATTAGTCAGCCGCCATCATGAGTATTCCTAGATCATTATCCTGCGAGTGTTTGTTGAGCCCTCTGGATCTGTTTTCTTTGCAGCATACGCAACTTTCCATCCAAAAAAAATATGAAGAGCACAGACCAGTAGCATCAGTTGCTGCAGGTAAAGTTGTGGATTTCACTATACCCGTAAGCGAAAGCAGCGTAGACCTGTTCTAGACCTTATTGTATCTATAGGTATGAGTGCTTGCGGGTGATGGAACCAATGTGACGGTTACTTACAGTGCGCAGACTGATGCATCAAATTTGTGGCTACAAGCCATGTTTTCTCAAGTGGATATTTTTTTATTCGAAAACTAGCTGGTAGCACCAACAACAATTATAGTTATAAAACAATTTTCAAACTCTACCGAGTTGCTCATCTGATGCGAAAAATATGCGGAAGGATGTGGAACCCACCCAAAGACAAAGACGTATCGCCAAAAGTGTTCAGGTAGACTTAATGGGTCGAATTCATCACAATCAAGCTATGCAAAATAGAATGATTTTAAAGTATAGAAATAAGTTTTCGTTTTGCTCTGCGCAGAGCCCCTTCCATTTATATATGAATGCTGCCAGTATGGCAGCCAACATCAACCAGATTATCCTATTAATGGTAACATTACCAGTACTTGTTATGACTTGACACGAAACCCATAACAGCTCGTACACGAACAATCCCTTCTTTCAAACCCTTTCAGTTGATGGTAAAATATTTAATGGAAAACCTCTGACTTTTGACTTTGACAATAACAATTACGTAAATGCATACATGTCCATGCCTTTAGACATGCCTTTTCATCATATTGTGAAAGGTATTATATAAGAAAGCAACATATATGGACAATTCTTATTCAGCTTTGACCTCACGGTCTACCACGATGACGACGATCCCTTTCAACGATGTTGTGAGAATTTAACTAACAATTTCTGCAGCTTTATTTCAAACATTTACCATTTTGACTCTTGCAAACACGAACCTATTTTTGGAATAACGAAAGAAGAAACGTCCTATCCACAGAATGAACACCTCTGAAATCATCACCATTTTGAGGCCTAGGTTCTCTTCGTTTTTGGGCAAAATCCTTTAAGTCACGTGCTGAATCTTCCTTAATGGAGAGTCATCAATTTATACATTTGCCACTGCCAGGTAGATGCGGAGTCGTTTTAGGCACCTGCGAATATTGCGGCTCCTACTTCCGGCAACCCTTGTCAGATTCGACATTTAATTACTTGAATAAAAAGTGCTCTAAAAAGTGGTGGAGTAACGACGTTCAGTTTCAAGCCTTTAATACTCGACTGTGCAGATATTATTGTGTTTATTTCATACTAATGAGGTGTTTTGGTCGCTCTGCCAAGGCTATCGTAACCACTTTTGAAATTCAAGCAAACCCTGATCAGTCTGTGTAAAATGTGTAAAGGCTCTAAGCCAATAAAATGAGTTAGGAAAATGTCATTTTTTTATTTTACTATTTAAATTATTTATTTATTTAATAAAGACCTATAATTGATCCATGCTCCCCACCTATAAATTGACATGTCAGTTGTTGCCTCTACATTCTAATCTTTTATTTTTTAGAAGTTTAGATCATCATTGTGAGGTCTATGGACGGATTGATGTATCTGCTGCTTGTTAATCAAGACACCTATGATGTCCCCACACCCCTAGGCCATTTGTTTGTGGTACCAGAGGTGATTTGTTTACCACAGGTATCAACTTGAAATGACACCACAGATGACACCTCATCACCTGTAACATTTGTAGGCAAGTAAGATAAGATACAGTTACAGCCAGTTTCGTGCACAAATAAAAACCACACTACGTTTCGGGAGGACAACCTCCCGTCTTCAGGTAAAAATAAACCACTAAAATTACCACTTATTTTTACCTGAAGACGGGAGGTTGTCCTCCCGAAATGTAGTGTGGTTTTTATTTGTTCACGAAACTGGCTTTAACTATATCTTATCTGCAAAAAGTGCTGAAACTTCTCAACACTTGTAGGCAAACAATTGAGATGGATGACTCGTTCGTGAAACACTGGATGTCGTCATTCCACCATTCCTCACGAAGACATTGGACCATTGCTCATTCAAGCCTATGCCTTCAGAAATGTTTTCCAACGATACATTTACGGTTAGGTATAGTCTAATCTTAGTATTGAAGGCGCATTTTCTTCCTTTTGGTACTACGTGGACCAATTCTTTGCGGTATTGGAAGGTAGACTCACGCAATTCAAGTTTTTATTTCGTCTGACATTGTTACTGAAAAACTAAGACCCGAAAGTAAAATGGTAACCATGTTCACATACCTGTGCAGCCTGGCGTTACCCATCCTTCCTCCCCATGATATACAACATGCGATTGATGCTGCCATCGCAAAAATTATCCATCAATTGGGAAAGTTTTTTATCAATATGACTCTGGTTGGGTGGTGTAAAAAATTGAACGTTGTGACATTCACGTGGGAAAATACGCTCCTCACAGGGTTGGATTCAGTACCGTAATAATATCTCTGTAATGTGTGGTGCAGTGGCAACCCGGACCACTGCACTGTGACTGAGGTTGGTGCTAATGACCAAGCTGTTGACGCGCCATTAAGCCTCATCTCCCCCCCCCCCTCAGTACCGTATTTTTGTACAAATATTTAGTGGACAAACAAGCCATTGTTAATCGTAAGTGTGTCAATGACAAGTTCTTTGTTTATTTGGTTTTGCGAGGAATATATCCAGAACCTCACCGCCCAGACAAAGTTGAACATCATACACGATGCAAAAATACACTCAATTTAACTGGTATTAGTTTTCCTACAGCCGTAAAAGAAAGAGCCGGTTTAAAGCGCAAAATAACGTGGCCAATTACCTACATAAGTATGAGGATATTCATACTTTTTCCCTTCATCTCAGCCGAATAACGAATTCTCCTGAGGTGAAGCTACTTTTACTACGGCGGCAGCACTATTGCTTCATCAATTACTTTAGCCATTTGATGCATAGTGATAATACGAGGCAAGTTGTACATTGCCTTTCTCCCTTTCAACACGTTGGTGCTTATAAACACTGATTATTTGCCGATTATGAAGCTAAACAGACGGTTATGCCAGAAAAATAAAATGCATTCATGACATTTTCCCGCTTTGACAGACATTTTCAACACCCGTTCGTCATGTACGCAGATTATAAGACTATTAACAACCATTAACACTTGTCAGCCAAACCCATCGTGTTCATTTACCCTTAACACATAATCACACGTACCTTGTGGGTTTGCATATAATATCATTGGTTGTAGTGGTGAAGTTCATTCAAAACTTGTATGCAGGGGTAAGGATAGTGTGGATGAATTTGTAGGTGGATAGAGCACGAGTATGAAGTTATTCAGCATATCAAGTACGAAATTGCATTAATGTTACTTAGTGATGATGATTATGCCAATTTTACACCGGCGACTCGTTATCGTATTTTGATACACTGTTTGTAAACAATTCCTTTGGCGGCAAGGTACGTGCCCATTGCTACCTGACTGGACGTTACAGGGGATCTGCGCACAACAGTTGCAATCTTTCTTTTAAGTTTAAAAACAAGTTTCCAATTGTGCTACATAATTTGAAAGATTACTGATGCCTATTTAATCGTGAGAAGTTTAAAGTATTTCAGCGATACAAAAATATGTGTCATACCATAAAACAGTATGCTTCACGGCTATCGATGTTGGATCTTAAATTTATGGATTCTTATCTTTTTTGTCATTGTATCAGGGAAATTTGGTACAGACTGTAACCGAATTTCCCATTATAATACACGTATTGCCCACCACTAATAATTTATTGAAATAAAAACGTGTGTACATGTACGAGTAAATGACTGTTTTAGGTTAAGTTTGAGGAAATGCAGCTTACAAGCAAAGATGCTTTTTTCTCATGTTTATCCAACAGTCACATTATTGACAAGGATTATTAGTACGCCCAAATCATTTGGGATGCTACTAATAGTACTACATTAGGTTACTATTACGACCTGTAAGTTTTAGCTGAGGTTGCTTTGCTAGCCAACTGCTTCAAGCACTTTAAAACCATTTATATGAAGCAGTATCATTTGGATCCTTGCTATTTTTACGCCTTGCCAGTATTAAAATCTGCTCTTCATATGAGTGAGTTTAAATCAGAGTTGCTTACCAGTGGATTTATGTATAGTTTGATTAATACAGGAATACAAGGTGGGGTTACCATTATTATAAAACAGTATGTCAAATCTCATAATCCTCTCTTACCTGATGTTCACCCTAATAAACCAGTTATGCTACATTATTTACTATGATGTGAGAAACCTGCATGACTCTTGTTTGGGTAAGTCGTTACCCTATTTAGATTGGGGGTTTGAATAATATCTCTGCAATGTGTGGTACAGTGGCAACCCGGACCACTACACTGTGACTGGGGTTGGCGCTAATGACCAAGCTGTCGACGCGCCATTAAGCCTCAATCCCCCCTATTTAGACTTTAAGTGTCAGACTGAAGAAGAGGGGGGGGATTGAGGCTTAATGGCACGTCGACAACTTGGTCATTAGCGCCAACCTCAGTCACAGTGCAGTGGTCCGGGTTGCCACTGCACCACACATTACAGAGATGTTATTCAAACCCCTAATCTAAATCTTGTCATACATCTGTACCTCCTGCAAAAATTGAAATACACCGGACAGGAAGACAGACTTATCGCCCAACTGACGTGCAATGTCATGCGGAAGATGGAACCGACGACGAACACCATCAAGATGGCGACAATCAACAAGTAAGTGCCGGACTGAAGAAGAGGGGGGGGGATTGAGGCTTAATGGCGCGTCGACAGCTTGGTCATTAGCGCCAACCTCAGTCACAGTGCAGTGGTCCGGGTTGCCACTGCACCACACATTACAGAGATATTATTCAAACCCCTAACCTAAATCTTGTCATACATCTGTACCTCCTGCAAAAATTGAAAAACACCGGACAGGAGGACAGACTTATCGCCCAATTGACGCACAATGTCATGCGGAAGATGGAAACGACGACGAAAACCATCAAGATGGCAACAATCAACAAGGAAGTGCCGGACCGTAAGTGGCCGCCGACACCAATAACATTCAGGAGGGTCAACCCCCCGCAAAAGGAAACAGTGAGTAAGTCGAGTGTGACCACCAGGAGAGAAAGTGAAACTGTCGTTGAACCAGGGACGTAAAGGTTTGGGTTAGGGGGACCAGCAACTACATTGAATTTGAATACTAAAATACATTAAAAAAATCTGTAATAAAACGCTGGGTGCCTGTGTTGAACCTTGTAATCGTCTGTATAAATTTAAACTTGATAGCAACTTCGCGATGCTTCCACTGTATTAGGCGCGTTTCTCATTCCAGCAGGTGGGAAGGTAGGGGAATCCCCTGGGGGAACTAAGATGGAGGACGATAACCACGATGGATGACGTCAATCGCGTCACAGGCGGCTTGCCCTTGTGCCGAGAGCTGGTTCTGCATCCGCCGCTAGTTGCTGGTCCCCCTAACCCAGACCTTTACGTCCCTGGTTGAACGGCCAGCTTGCTGAGGGGTCCGTTGTGTCCCCTCAACATCTTGATACTTCTTTGCCCATGGAACAGGGAGAGATTTCCTGTTCCAATTCTCCAGGACTTTTTCCTCCTTCCGAGGACATCTTCGTTCTGAACCTCACTCCATCTTTTGATTCGGGTGAGGATTCGGAAGTTTTCGGATCGCCCAGAGGAGGAGTTGAGGAGAATGATTCAGTCTTCAGCCCGCCCTAATGCCTGCGCATGCCATCGTTCAGTGGAACTGCCAAAGTTATCGGACCCATGCCGAAGAGCTGCGGCTGCTTTTGTCGCATTGGCGACCTCTGTGCTGCTGTCTACAGGAAACCTGCTTTAAGGCGTCAGATAATCCGGTTGTTCGAGGTTATTCTGTCTACCGTCTGGATGCTGACCCTGTGCCACGTGCACATGGTGGTGTTGCAGTGCTGGTTCAACACTCTCAGCCGCATGCCAGTGTGCCTCTGCACACTAGGCTTCAGGCGGTAGCAGTTCGTGTTTCTTTCCATTTGGATATTACTGTCTGTTCGCTTTATTTGCCACCGGATGAGGTCTTTGGGGTTGGTGACCTGGAGGACCTGGTCCGCCAGCTTCCTGCCCCTTTTCTGTTGCTGGGCGACTTTAACAGCCACCATGTCCAGTGGGGGGGACCTCATACAGACAACAAAGGGAGGATCCTTGAGGAGTGGATGCAGAGGGGGTCTGTTTGCATCCTGAACGATGGAGCCATGACACACTGTAACCTGGCCACGGGCAATTGGTCAGCGGTGGACTTAGCCTTTTGCTCGCTGGCCATCCCAGTTCACTTCACTTGGGGTGTCACTGCCGATCTGCATGGAAGCGATCACCTCCCCATTGTGTTGTCCACAACACAAGGGGGTTCTGTGGCTTCCAGGCCAGCCCGGTGGGCGCTTAAACGTGCTGAATGGTCAGCTTTTGCTGACGCTGCTGTATTTCAGCGTGCGGTTGAGGACTTTTCTGATGTGGATGAACTTTCCACTCATTTCGCTGACGTGGTCCTTGCTGCTGCTCATGCTACTATCCCGCGTACGTCCACTCAGCCGCGGCGGGTTCCTGTTCCGTGGTGGACACCTGCTTGCGGGCAGGCCATTCAGGCCCGCCGGCGAGCGTTGCGTGCGTTTACAGTCAGCCCAACTGCTGACAACTTTGTAGCCTTTAAGCGCTGTCGTGCCCGTGCCAGGTTTGTCATCCGTGAGGCTAGACGTGCTTCGTGGTCAGTTTATGTTTCGTCGATCACGCGCTCCACGCCTTCTCAGCAGGTGTGGCGGAAGGTGCGCCATATCTTGGGGAAGACAGTGCCTTCCCCGGTTTCACAGCTGAAGGTGGCAAATACCGTGATCTCTTCTGTGCCGGATATCGCCGACTGTCTTGCGTCTGCGTTTGCGCAGGTTTCGAGTGATAACCATTATGATCCTGGTTTCCTCAGAATAAAGCGTAGGGAAGAGGCTCACCCTCTAGACTTTCGCTCCGACGGGCTAGAGGAGTACAATTTACCGTTCACCAGGCAGGAATTTGTTTCCGCTTTGTCCAAGTCGCATGACTCCGCCCCAGGGCCTGATGATGTTCACTATCAGCTGTTGAAACATCTGCCTCTTGCCTCCCAGCAGTTCTTGCTGGAGATGTTCAACCGTGTGTGGGCAGAAGGCTCTGTTCCGGCAGCGTGGAGGACAGCAGTGGTCATCCCGATTGTGAAACCGGGCAAAGACCCTACTGCTCCTTCCAGTTATCGCCCAATCGCTCTGACTAGCTGTGTCTGTAAACTTATGGAACGGATGGTCAGTGAGAGGTTGGTCTGGGTGCTGGAATCACGCGGATTCTTATCTGCGTCCCAGTGTGGCTTTCGACGTTTTCGGTCAACCATCGTTCATCTGGTTGCCCTTGAATCGGATGTGAGGGAGGCTTTTCGCCTGCGTCAACATCTGGTTCAGGTTTTCTTTGACTTGGAGAAGGCTTATGATACGACCTGGCGTTATGGGATTCTCCGTAATCTCTATAACTGTGGCTTGAGGGGACGGATGCCACTGTTGCTTTCCGCTTACCTCTCAGGCCGTTCTTTTCGTGTTCGTGTCGGGGCGGCTCTTTCCCGCCCGTTTGTCTTGGAGAATGGTGTGCCTCAAGGAGGTGTTCTTAGTGTCATCTTGTTTGCTATTGGGATCAACCCCATTGCTCAGCAAGCTGCTGTTCCCCAGTCATTGTTTGTCGATGACTTCGGCCTGCGCTTTCGAGCAGCTCGCATGCAGACCTGCGAGCGGCAGCTACAGCTGGCGATTAACAAAGTCCAGACCTGGGCGGTCAGTAATGGTTTCCGGTTTTCTCCGGACAAGACTGTGTGCATTCACTTTTGCCGCCAACGAACGCTGCACCCAGATCCTTGCCTGTACTTGGGGCAGGCGCAGATTCCTGTTGTCCCACAGGCACGTTTCCTGGGTCTGGTGTTCGATTCCAGGTTATCTTGGCTTCCACACTTGCGCCAACTTAAAGACAAGTCTTTGCGGGCACTTAACATCTTGCGGGTTCTGTCGGGCACTTCATGGGGTGCCGATCGCGCTGTCATGTTGCGCCTCTACAGAGCCCTTGTCCGCAGCAAACTTGATTATGCGTGCATGGTGTATGGTTCGGCTAGTGACTCGACTCTCCAGATGTTGGACACTGTGCATCACAGTGGCCTGCGTGTGGCGACTGGGGCATTTCGAACTTCTCCAGTGGTCAGCCTCTATGCTGAGGCCTCGGAGCCACCTTTGGCCATTCGTCGGCGAAAGCTGGCCATTCAGTATGCTGTGCGTTTACGTGCTGTGGAATCCAGTCCTGCTTGGTCCATGGTGTTTGGGCCAGACTTGCGAGTCGGTAGACGCAGGGTGGGTAAGGGTGATCTCCGCGATAGGCTCCAGCAGTCCTGTCAGGAGATAGCCTTTGAAATGCCCAGCGTCTTGAGGCTTGGGGGGATGCCAGTAGCCCCTTGGCTTGTCCCAAGTGGCATTTTCATTTTCGCTCTGGCGTCCCTCCCGAAGGGTTCCACTCTACCTGCACGGTACTTACAGGAGTTCCGGCGGCTGTGTTCTCAGTACGCCGGTTATCAGCGGCTGTTTACTGATGGGTCGAAGTCAGACGCTGGCGTGGCTTGTGCTTGTGTTTGTAAGGGAGTGACGGTTGCCCATCGCCTTCCATCAGGCTATTCTGTGTTTTCTGCAGAGCTTTTGGCTCTCGGTTTGGCGGTGGAATGGATCCTTGGCCTTCAGGGCACGCATTTCATTATCTTTAGCGATTCCATGAGTGCCCTGGAGTCCTTGGCGAATTACAATCCTCGGAACCCCTTGACACAACGTGTCCAAGCTTTGCTTTCCCGCTTGCCTGGCCAGCGGAAAACCGTGCTTTTCTGCTGGATCCCGGGCCATGTTGGGATAGGTGGAAATGAGCAAGCGGATTCTGCAGCAAGAGGGGCCCTTTCTGGCCCTCTCGGTAGGGATCTCAGGCTTGTTCCCTCGGACGCTTTTCCAACTCTGCGTCTGAGGTTACATGCTTTTTGGCAGGCCTCGTGGGATGGACAGGACGGCAATAAATTACGAGCTATTAAAGGCACTGTTGAGGAATGGCACTCGGCGTGTCGCCGTAGTCGCCGTGAGGAGGTGGTGTTGGCCCGTTTGCGCATTGGTCACTGAAGAAGAGTCGGCGACCTTGGATGTTCTTAGTTTATCCAAAAATCGCGCAACTGGATATTTGCTACACATGGACCTCCAATACCCAGGCACTGTACTCGATGCTCACATCAATATCCTTTAGCAGCTCGAAGCATTGAATATTGCGTGACATATTGTCGCCTTTTCACTAAAACCTAGCTCAATCAAATACCACCTCGCCTCATAATCTTCTCCCTCATTTAGGTCCACACAAAGATTAATTCTGTTATCTTGAAACATAAATTATTACCTGAAACACGGAATGGTTTTGACTAGAAATACCAAAAGGATCACGTTTATGGAATGAGCATGGCTTCGGACCTATATTGATTTCAACACTTAGAAGAAGGAGGCTGCTATGATGGAGTTTGAGAAGAACATGCACAAACTGTACAAACTGATGGTTAACTCGATTATCGGTAAGACTATGGAAAATGTACGGAAACGAATAAATGTTAAACTAACTGTTGACGAGGCCAAACCCTTGAGAGCAAAGAATCACCCTCTTAGGATTACTTCGTCGTACTGAGTCTCGACTTGGTTTTGTTTAAGATGCACAACCTTCGCGTCATGTTAGGCAGACCCATCCACATCGGGTTCAGCATGCTGGAACAATCCAAACAGCTAATAGGGATATTTTGAAGCAACGATACAGGGATAAGTGCCATCTTTTATTGACCAATGCAGGTAGTTTGATGTTTCACGTTGAAACACAAGATATTTACGCAGTCGTGGAAATCTCGTTCCATTTATTCGGCACCAGCAATTCCGTGGTGATCATTTTTTGTACATTGAACTTAACAAAAAGAAACCTTGTTGCTTTACAGACGAAACAGGTGGTTAACCTATTTCGCAATTTGTAGGTCTAAGGTCTATGATGTATTCCTTCGAATGTGAAGGATTTGTACAAAAGTTGGTAAAGGCATTCAAAGAAATGTATAGAAAGATGTGATGAACGATGATTTGTTGACTTGTTTATGTACACACGAAACGTTTTCTTACCATACAATGCCCATTAGAAGTTTCGAGCACAACCTTTTTAATGTCTTACAAAAGAATTGACACCTTTATGAAAGTCTCATGCATCGTTGTCGGACGTTGGCCTTAGACCTTATGTAGGCGTTTGAACGTTCTTCTCATTGTTGTTGGCAAGGGCGCTTTTTTAAAGAGTCAAGTATAAATCCGCTAACAGAAGCAATGCTACAAGGGCCATTGTTGTAAGTGTAGGTTGACTAATAAACCTCCACTTACAACGATGCCCGTCGTAGCATTGCTCACGGTAGTGAATTTATGCCGACTTTTGTAACAGTCAAGTATGGCGTATAATTTGTATTGAGGGTCTGTGATATATTGAAAGTCTAGCTAGCTGTTCCTTTTACTTGTAGGCATTCTATGCCTTGTAGGCCAAACATATTTTGAATGCCATTGACACACTTTCTGCACATTTGGGTTGGTGTTACATATTTTTTGACGTTTGAAAAAGTTCATTTTGTTTTTGTTACTCGAAAACAGATCAGATTCTGGGTTCCGAAATATTGTGGTTTTAGTGTTTTATGGATTTGTGCATTTTTGTCTTTTCTATGACCATTATTTAATACTAATGCATTCACTGAGTTGGAGGTTTCCTGCTCGGCCTTATCTTAGTAGTAACTAAAAGATACGAATGGACTACTTACTGACTGTGAACTCCACGCAAGTTCCCATTTTTGTAATGAATTCATTTTGTTTGATTTCCACAGAAGAATCCTACAACACGCAGCAGAGTGCAGGTAATTAACTTGCAGTACGGTAGCCCTCCTTATGTAAGGTTTCACGCCAATATTTACGTGCTATTTTTTTAATAAGCCAACTGAATTGCAGTATTGAATATTCACTATTATTAAATATAGATGCAAAATAGGTTGATAGAAATCTGGCAACTTTTAACATGCAAACACTCGCAAAAATAGTCGTTAAAAAATGTAAGTTCGACTAGAATCCCATGTAATCTGCTTTAAAAGTAAAAAAAAAGCAAGAAAATACACAATAACTTACATGAGATGACTAAAAACCACCATCACTTTTGTGTCTGCTGTCAAGGAGTGGTGGTGAACATGCCTTCATGGGACTGCAATCTTAGATTACATTGTGATCGTTTTGGGCGGTCACAGCAGTCGCATATCTGAACCTGATTTCTAATCTTTTAATGTAAGTCCACTTTCTATTGCCATGTTTTTTTTTGCAGTATAATCACTGTGATATGTTTTTATTTAGTTTTTCCAATGCTTTTTTCTGATAATATTTGCATTTTTTGAAAAACTTTCATTCATTAAGGATTAAATACACTTGTCAGGGAGCAAAAATTTTTGAACAATCTTTGAACAATTTCTATCATATCAATTTCTGAAATATAAATATCAACACATGCCACATCAACATCAACGTTACCAATAATGTTAGGCCTAATTATGTTATTAAGTATACTTTATTTTGTGGGTTGTGACAAGGACATATTACTCTTATGTTGTATAGAATAGTCTATTTACTCCATGACGTGGCTGTCTTTAAAGTCCACACTTGTTTAACATAACATTAAAAAACTTATTCAGATCAGTTGATGCATTGATAGGATTCAGAGTGAAATCTTTTAGCAGTATTTATAATTTCATTTTTTTCACTAGTACATAAAGTAAAGAGTTATGAAGAAATGATTCTACGTGAACTATCTTATGAAAACTCAGTAGCTACGTTCTGCCCAACAACCATGTGTTTCTCTTTCTTACAGTGATGTGGAACTTGCAGGTATTTGCGCAACAAATATGTCTCAAAGTCTACGTCTAAGTCTACGTTGTTTGTGAAGGTATCTGATTGTCAAGGAGGAGCTGAAAACACAAAATTGACACAACCCACACTAACGCTAATGTACGATTTGAAGATAAAGAAACATTTTAGAAGTATAACTACTTTAGGTAGTGTGTCGTACAAAACGGTAGAAATATTTTGGGTGGACCTTATATGAACGGCTTAGAAGCACAGTGTTCTCTCTGGCAATCTGTGACAAATTGCTCTATTGGGTGATTTACTTGCTAATCAAGGCCCTCTTAGCAATGAGAAAAAAATAGACCATTCGTAGCAATAGGTCTATTAAAAAAAACTTTCACAAGCTTAGTAGTATATCGTGGATTTCAATGGCATAGTGGTATATGTTATAATGGGATACAAGCAAAATTGGTTTTATGATATTTTTAGGTTAATTTTTTTGTTAAAAGAGAATCACAAATTGTATGTCTATTTAACTATACCCATAAAGCGAATAGCAATCCATTCTTACTTAATTATTGCAGTTTTAAAAATTGAACAGTTTTCTTTGAACATAAATAAATCAATAATAAATTTAAAATGTCAGTTTCCATCCAGGAAAACAATTTTTCACGTCTAACCTTAGCCTACTAACCAGTCAATTCTGATTATGTTAATCAGTAGGCCAACGATTGCCCAAGAGATTCAAAACAAGATGAAAAGGACAAATATATTTCCACACAAATAGGGCGCCAAATTCTGGGTAAGAATTGTGATACAGGGATTTTGAATTCATTTTACTCAATTCCAGAATACCGGATTATTGCCATGACAGAAAAATGTGAATAATCCCGTAAGAAAAAAAATATGTTTTTTCTTGTAGTGACTAAAAAAGTGCACGTTATATATAACCTTTGTTTTTCGCTTTTCATTATGACAGAGGTTCAACCCTAACTTTAAATTTGAACTGAATTTACAGCAAGTGAATATGACTGCTGCCATATTTTTATTTGACGTGAGCTGAATGTGAAATGCCTAATCGCACCACTGCGCAATGCATCTGAGGTTGATCTCACAGGAGCTTCGCACAGAAGCTTGGCACAGGGGCTTGGCACAAAATACGAGCATCCAGAAAAAGAAACTCTGCAAGCATCACAACCATCAATTATATACTAATAATAATAAGAAGGGCGCCAAATAAAACGTTATGTACAAACAAACACTGCTGATGTTCTATAAGTCCGGTTTTCTGCCAGTAGGGCTCATTTTTAACTGTACTCTTGCATTGTTTCAGCAACATAACTAACATCCAACTTAACTCCCAACAAAACCACTTTTTAATACTTTAAATATGAAAACGTTACCGTATTTCGTGAAATTAGCATTTGTTGGTTACAAAAATATCACTGCATTTACCGACACAATCATCCATTTCTTGGTGAGTTTACACGTTAATCCTAAAATATTTTACCGTTTCAGAGACTACAAACCGTCTTCTACCAAATTGTTGCATTTATTTTTAAGTCTCATAATAATTTAGCCGTGTTATAGTGAATAAGCCACAGTTAAAGCAAAACAACCATTGCTTCCTGAACACCACCGCCATCAGTACGCAATCCTATAATGGATAGCTCCATTGCATACACACCTCTGACTAAATCGCCTTCCCATTCGTCACTTTTAAATTAACTTTCCGGTGAAAACAAATTCCACAATAAAGCAGTAAAATAAATAAAACATTTTACCAGATAGATAATCTTTTTTTGTTAATCTGATAGCACTGCCGGCCATAAAGCCAATTGGAAGAGCGTCCTATTAGAAGTGCGTATGCATTAGGCCTATGCATTAAGGGATTGCATAGCGATGGCAGTAATATAGAGGATGCAATGGTTGTCTTGCGTCGCCGGTGGCTTTTTTCTATCGCACAGCGAACTTATTATAACGATTTAAAAATAAATGCAGCGGTTTGGTAGAAGAAGTTTTGTAGTTTCCAAAACGGTTAAAAATTTTAGGGTTCAGGTGTAAACTCACAAATAAACAAGGTTGTACAAGAGAATGCAGTGATATTTTTCTATCCACCAAATGCTGGTTTCACGAAATACAGTCACTATTTCGTATTTATTTCGTATTTAAAGTATTAAAAATTGGTTTTCTTGAGAGTTAAGTGGGATGTTTGTTGCTTTGCTGCAACAATGCAAGTGTAAAGTTAAAAATGACCCCTACTGGTAGAAGATCGGTCTCACAGTACGTGAGCAGTGTTTGTTTGTAATAAAAAGTGCAATTTGTGCCCTTGGAAAAATTGGTGAGCTTCTTATTATTGTTACTATATAATTGTTCGTAGTGACGCTCGCAGATTTTTTTCTGGCCGCTCATATTTTGTGTCAAGCCCCAGATCAAAGCATCAAATAGTGACGCCCTCGTCTTATCCTTACATCTGACGCGAAGTACATCTCAAACCTTCAAGTTTTTAAGATCGCTGTGTTCGTCTTAGGCCATACTTTGGATTCGTAAAAGTAGCCTAACACATGAAAACTAGAGAGATTAGAATTACTTTTACATTACATTAGATGAAGGGTGGTAATTGTTAGACTAAAGACAAAGTCAAAGGAAATAGACAATTGTTTATTCTATCATGTCTTGCTTTTGCTGTTAGGAAAATAAATTTTGTATTTACTTGCTATTAAAATATTGATTTTAGGGATTATTAAAAAAATTATTTTGATACTTACTTAACCCATTCTTATCCTGAAAATGTCATGTCTGCTACACTCTCGAGACCACCAATACCCTAATTAGGAGATTTGTGGAGACTTGCCGACGAGTCCCCCTGCCAACATTCCCCCCCCCCCCCACTAAAAAATTACAGCCGATAGAAATATCCCCAACCGACATTACTCTGAACGGTTTCACTCCATGAAAAAATATTTTAATACAGTACAATTTCATTTAAAATACATTGAACTTTTAAGGTAATTTATTTGGCAAAGTGTTATGAGCGTGGGTACATTGAACACTCAATCAAATTTTGTATACTCAAGGCACGTTACTGGAATGAACCTTACAACGAGTGCCTATCTGGCACTACACATTTAGAATAGTTGGAAAGATGTGAACATCCAAAACAGTGCAGGGGAAGGGGCTGCCAAAAACTCACTGTCAGAATACAAAAAAAAACTGTCGGTGTGTACCTGATGTAGGCTAAGGCTAATTTTACCTGAGATCACAAAACACGATGGGCCATTCCCAAATTTTAATTTTTAATGCAAGCACAGTTAAAGAAAATTAAAAAAATTGCTTTGTAAGGTATTCGTTTTAATTGTAGAAAATTGTCTGGTGGAAAGGTTCCAGGGAAATGGAGTCCGGGGCAAATTCCTACCTAACGGCAATATGTCAACCATTGGTTTATAGGGAGAAATGTTATGTTATAATGCCATAAAAATTCCTCATGGATTGACGTAACTTACGTTTAAGAAGTAAGCTCTGCGTATAACACGAGTTGTATTGGAGAACTCCCACATCATCTCTATTGGCAACTTTGACTTGTTAATAAAGTTTGCCACAGCCCAACCATCAAATGGCTTCTCGTCTGGTAGCTTCAATTCATTTGAAAATTTCAGAACTTCTTCATTGTGCTGACTGCACAAACCAATGACAGGATATTTTAAATTTTCCAAAGCTGTGACTTCAATGTCAACAGCGATTGGTTGGCTTCTGTAGTACATCCACCGTTCAGAGATTTGATATAAACTCAGGGCAAAACAAACTGACAGAAGAAAGAGCCAGGCAATTCGAACAGGCAAACTGCTTTTAGGGCTTAATATCTGCTTGATGCCAGGCAGAGAGACGTCAGCCGTTTTTCTGTGTTTAAGGCAGAATATCACCATGCGACGAATTCGACATCTGAGAGGGTCTTCCATTTTTCTTGTGGTGTGACTTATCTAAATACAAAAACAATTTGTTTAACAGCAAAAAAGAAGATTTTAAACCTTCACCATAGAATGGGATTGCAAAGGTTTAAAATTATAGAAAAACTTGAAGAAAACATTTGCTATTACACTCGCCATTGTGAAAGAGGGTGAGAAAAGTGTTCAATATTTTCAACAGTCACTTTCTTGTCACCTAGTTAATATTATTCATGCTAGGGCAAATCTACATGTAGAACCTTGCCAAATTACTTTGATACTCATGTTATGTTACCACTCGCAATTATTAAGGCCTAGGATGGGAGGTTTTTATTATGTGACTGCAAATTGACTATTGTGTACTTATTGTGACTTGTGTACTTAAGGTGACTATATTCTCATCACCTTAAAAAGGTTCGCACGATACGGAGCAATATACTGACTTTTTTCTTTGTTTTACAAACCTAACTATACCATTTTTATTGCTTCGCCATTTTTTAATTTTAAGAAGCACTCATTGCCAATTATAAAAATAATAGGATTTTTTGTGACACGAAACATCTTTTCCTGTGCTTGTGCATTTCTGTAAATGTTAATTTTTTTTAGTAAATAATCTTAGTAAGTCTTACAACTGTAATGACGAATTTGGTGAAATGTTTGTCATGGACAACCAAATTTATATACCTGCTTTTCTGGAACTCCAACTCAGGCTTTTTTGTGAGAGCCTAACTTTCTCACCAGTAAAGGTTCTTGAAACACTACCCTATTCATCCGAAGTACCGATCTGGATAGGCACTTTACTGCGAGGTCAAACTTGAATCAGTCTTTACGATCATCGAGTTGACTACGTGTGGTGGTTTCTCTGAATGTCATTGATTTTGTTCTACGTGCATTTGTAGTTCTCTTTTGTATTTAACCACTGATTGCGACCTCGTGGGTTCTGCAGCTGGTAATTTTTGACGGGTGTAACAGCTTACACATTTGAAGTAAAAGGGTAGACCATGAAGCCTATTACGTGTGGCTTTTTGGCAAACCTTGTGGGACAGACAGGACGGTAATAAGTTACGGGCCATTAAAGGCACTGTCGAGGAGTGGCACTCGGCGTGTCGCCGCAGTCGCCGTGAGGAGGTTGTGTTGGCCCGTTTGCGAATTGGGCCCACCCGACTTACTCACTGTTTCCTTTTGCGGGGGGTTGACCCTCCTGAATGTTCTTGGTGTTGTCGGCCACTTACGGTCCGGCACTTACTTGTTGATTGTCGCCATCTTGATGGTGTTCGTCGTCGGTTCCATCTTCCGCATGACATTGCGCGTCAGTTGGGCGATAAGTCT